>JANHFO010002574.1:25829-36129 GCA_032468095.1 Pareas carinatus
GACCGGGGGGTCGTCGCCCCCGCCCCGCAGAATGTGGCTCACACAGGTTTCTCTGTGCAGCTCTTTTGCGGTCTCCAAGGAGGGGCCTTTGGAGCGCACTGGAGGACATCAGTGCTGCCCACAGACCACTTGCAGCTCTGCGCCACATGGTTCTCAGGAGAGCCACACAGCTCTTTCATGATCTCAGCACAACCCGTGGGCCTCTTGGGACCAAGGAAGAGTGGAAAAGTCAGCTGAGAACACACGGCACAAGCAGAGGGACTCCCTCCTCCGTTGGGCAAGCAAGCTGCTCAGATGAGAAGAAAGTCTAGGCAGGCATCGAGATCCATTGCAACCAAATGGGCAGAAGAGGAAGCAAATACAGGGATTGTGCAGATGATCTAATGTTAACGTTTAAAATATTATCTATGCGTGTACAACAGCCCATCTGTGCAAAGTAAAAGAAAAGAAAGGGGATATGCAAAAAAAAAAGCATGCCGAGGTTCGCACGTGCCCGAGGGCAGAGAGCTCTCCAGGGCTTTAGGTGGGATGTTGGAAACTGCTTAGCTGCCCTGCTCCTGGCTGCGGATTGAGGATGTCTTGAAAACTCTCCGATTATCAGGCACACTTACTTCCTAAACGCCTTCTAGATCAACGCTGCAATGGAACTACTGCCCATCTATTCCAACTACATTTTTCACAAATTCAAAATAAACAGGAGGTTCTAAGTATTTATACCAAAAACAGCTGAAGTTGACAGTCTGTAATGGGACTATGGGCTTTTCAGCTGGAGCTTTGCAGAGATGAAGTGGGCCTGAATACAGTTTGCTTTTCAATTTGCTTTGTTTTGTTAAAGCCACGGTTTCTCAGGGCAGCTTACAACAAACTCCATTCGGAGGGAACCTGCACGGCCGGCTGCCAGGCTCTCCCTCAGTTGAAATCCCATCAACGCTAGCAGCAATGGAACAAAGTTAAAGGGTTGCATTTTTCCAATAACAATATACTCCATTTTTGCATCCTGAGGAGTCAGAAATATGTTCATTATCCGGGGTTAAAACCAGCACATTCCACTGTAGAGAACAGACTGAACTAAGCCCATTAAAAATGCTTGTGTGTGTGTGTTTTAATCTTGATTTATTGACTCACTTTGGATCGCAGGGAGGTTGCAATTGTGGAAGGCCTCCGAAGAGTTTCCAGACCCTTCCATCATGTTAGAGATGCCTTGTTATAATCAACTAGGGATCTAGATCAGTCGCCTGGAGTTTTGTTTTGTTTTTTTAAAGAAAACTTGTGACTCAAACACTTAGGCTAACAACTTCAGAAGCACATTAGGGATAAATGCTACAATACATGTTTTGGAAACAGAGCACCCAATGACTATTACCGTATTACACTGATTATAAGGCACACTCTTATTTTTCAAAGTTAGAAATAGAAATATTTAAATGCAGTGTAGCAGGGGAGGAGATGAAAGAGCCCCAAGCTGGGGCTGACAACTGGGGTGCTGCGTGTGGGGACAAGCTGTTCGGCGGCGGTGCGCAGACCAGCTGAGAGGGGGAAAGGAAGCTGGAGTGGCTTCAAAAGGTGAGGCGTGGTAGGAAAACTGACACAGACCAGGCGGGGGCAGCTCACCCAGGGAGATTTCAGTCCCGAACTGACCTTGGTTTCCCCATCATAAACTAAGGCTGAAAGGGGTTAGAAAGGCCACTTTGCCTGCAGTAAATAGAGACAAGCAAGACAGGGAAACGAAAAGGGTGCTGCCGGGCCATTCCCCCCTCTTCCATGTGGGGGAAAAAGCTGAGGCCCCAGTTCGGGCAACACAGCTTGATCCGATACCTTTCTCCTTCGGCCCAGATTGTGGAAGTAAAACTGCTGCTGGAAACCCTGGGAACTCCCCTGCGCCGGTCGAGATCGCCCGGCCACCTGGCAAAGGCGCTGGAGCGGGGGTTAGGGTTAGGGGGCACATTCCAGCGCCGGGAGGGGAAATGGGGGGGGGACCTCATCCTGCCTTCCCCTGAACTCTGTGCCGGCTTGGAACTCCGATCACTTTCAGCCATCCGAAGCCGCCCCGGCCCCAGCTGTCAGACATGTGCTGAGAGGAGACCCTTCCAGGAGGAGACCCCTCAGTCTCTTGGGACGCCATGTCGGACAGCGAGAAGCTCAATTTAGATTCCAGCGGGTGTCTTGGTTGGGCTTCGGGTCAGGATGGGTGTGCACGGAGGGTGGCCGGCCCGGCTTTCGTGGAAAGTCCCTTCCTGCTCCTGCGTTCCAAGCGGCGTGGCTGTGACAGCCGTGGCTCCAAAGGATGCTGTTCAGAAACGAGGGAGCCAGTACGGAGCAGAATCCAACATGAGATTTTTATCATTAGCAGCGGACAAGAGAGGAACAAGCGCTTATAGGGCTGTGAGGTTCTTCAGACTCAATTCCTCAAAGATGTCGTGGAACATGCTAGGATACAACTATAGGTAGTCCTGGACTCACGACTGCCGTTGAGCCACAAATTATGATCATTAAATTGTTGCTGTCATTAAGCAAGGCACCCCTGCAATCCCGGCTCTCACCACTGAAGTCATGCAGAGATTGGGGTGTGTCGGGGGATGAGGGGTGCCCCGAGTTGCTGAACGAATGGTCCTAAGTTGAGGACTTCCCGTATAGCCCCTCTCTGAGGTTCCTTAAAAGAGCCACTTCTTTCTTCAGGATCCCACAACTGCTGATGCTGGCAAAAGCTGCCCCACTTTGGTCCCCCCAGCAGGACCAACTCCCCCCCCCACAGGCAGGTCCTCCGCTGTGGCTCTGATGTCCTCAGCCTTCCTGGCAGGAACAACAAGGGTCCCCCCTTTTTCAGAAAAGCTCTACTAAGACGACAGACTATTGGAGGAAATTATGCTTTCAAACTTGCTGAAACACACAAGACAATAACCAATCTAATTACTTCTCCAATGTTTCACTGCCGCTTTTGTTTTGTTTTTTAATATGAAGATTAGCATGAACATTGCAGACACCTTTCCTGATCTGTTCATGAAAAGCAGCCCAGGTTTCACTGCACTTTTCTCAAGGGTCTGTTTCCAAGCTGCAACATCATCCAAAGAGACTTCTTCCATCAAAACCATTCAGGAACCCTACGTCTATCACAGCAAGGCAGCTGCAGGCACTCCATTAACGCCCAGAGGATGTGATTTTGATACATAAGGATGGGCATATATTCCTCAAAATATCTGAAGCCATCATTTCATAAATTACTAATACTTTTAAAAAGCTCCAGGCTAAGAATCACAGAATACCAGCAACAAGGACTGTTGTGCTAAATATACATATCCAAAATTGAAATTCCCATACTGCTGTTGCTTAAAAACTGATCCGTGAAAATTCCTAGTGCTCTCACTATCTTGGAAAACAGATTATTCTGAATATTTTCTTTTTTCTTTTTTCTATTCATCCCATCTTATATTTTCTCCATTTAATGAAACCATAATTTGTGGAAAACTTCAAACTGGTGAGCAGTTTGTCAGGGTATCTTTCTAAAATAAACATTATTAAAAGGATAGCATGGCAAAGTATGATTATCTACATTTCAATAATGGATGTGGTAACATCCACTAATTCAGCAGGCTTTGAACAGAGGTTAAATAATTCATGGGGAAAGTAGGGAGATCTATCAAGAAAAATTAATTCTTGATGGATAAATGGAAACTCAAGTTAGAGGGAGTCTAATCCCCACACTTAATTAATCAATCAATCAATTAATCAATTAATTAATATATATGACGCCCATTCCATATACATAACTCTGGGTGGCTAACAATTAAAAGCAAAATAAAAACAGAATAAAACAAGCACAAGTTGAAAAACGACATTGATGGTTAAGGCTTACATGTCCACTTTTGGGGCACCAGCAGCAATGTGATGTTTGATACACATACACATGCAAAAAAAGGGCACAGGTTACATGAAACACCTATTTCACTATTTTGATGAATTATTCATTCTGCAGACACCTTTGAATTATTCATTCTGCAGATCACATTATGATCACAACCATGATGGCAGACAATCTAGTCTGCCTTTTTTGACTTCAATTATATAAAATTTTATTTTATATCTGAAAAAACAGATGCATACACATTGCACAAAATTTTGCAGAACGAGATAAAGAAAGCCTAAATCCCAGTTATGCTTCAAGTAGAACAGTTACACCAAAATAATCCTAATTACCATTTCTAATTATGAGGCAGGAAGGAAGGGCCCTTTTACTTTGCTATGAGACTACAACCCCCAGCATCCCTCACAGCTAATCAGGTTGTGGATGTAAGATGATGAAAATGAAAGTTGGAATAGGGCCAAAATGTTTCTTTCACATTATAAAGTACTATGGCCCTTCTGAGACCAAGAACTAGCACCATCTCCACCCCTCTTATTCATATTACAAAAAAATATTTCAGAGATTTAATGAAGCAGATGGAAAACAGCAGTGGTGATAAACTGGGCAGGCATTTCTCCTGCTAGCTTGTTCATCAAAGCCTAGGTGACACATGCGTCAAATTCTCTCAAACAAAATTCAAAATTCACACAATCCACCAACTTTTTGCTGCAAGGACAACAGCTCTCAACTGGATGGCTGTGACATGCTGCGGATGAGTATATAGAAAAAAGACCAGAGAATGTGGGGGGGGCGCACTGATGGATTTTCAGTCAATAATAAGCACACTATTTTCTCTCCTGCTCGCTTGGAGGAGAAGCCGTGCTTCCCCAAGAGTTCGTCCTACAAGGCAATTTGAGGTTAACGCCAGTCTCGCACTGGTTTCTGGCCAAGGTTTGGAATGGCATTTCTCACCCTGTGCATTCTCATACGCTCCTCCCAAGCAGGCAGAGTCGGGCAGCAGACAAGCCGTTAGGAAGTGTTGACAAACACAAGACAAATTAAAAGCTGCGCTCCAGAAGTGAAGGTACAGCCGTCCCTAGAAGCAAGGGTCTCACGACCAACTGACTTTCCCCTCAGACATAGCTTTGGCACACAGCAGTGCAGACAACTAGAAAGCAGAGGCAGGCTGGTTGCCCTTCCTTGCAGTCAATTCACCAGCCTTGTGTTCTTTTGTACAGGTTGGGAACAGGAAAGATAAGCAAGCGTGGATGATCTACTCTCGCTAAGTCTCGTCAAACCGGAAAGCAGTGGAAATCACATCCTGGATATGGGGGTGTGTAGGTGTCAGTCCCAGCATTCCTAAGAATCGCAAATCAATACTGCCTTCTTCAAGGCATTTCACTACAATGGTGAAAAGGAAAACAGCTGTTTGCATGAAGACTGCAGCAACACCCATTTCATCATTTGCAACTATATACAGGTAGTCAGTCCTTCAATTCCTATTGGAAAATTTCCATCACTAAGGGCTGCAGTCATAAAGAGCAGCCGCGTTGCTTAGCAACAGCAATTTCTGCTGTCCTGTTGGCTGTCATTAACTGAATCCTGTAGTCATCAAGCGAGGCAATTTCCTGCTAGTTTCCCACAACCAAGTCAGTGGAGAAGCTGGCAAGAAACTGCCAGGCCGTGGTGGCTGACAAGCAAGCTGGCAGGTAGGTAGGTGGCTGCTGCCAGGTGCAAGGGGGAGGGTTGAGGGTGTGAAGGAGGTTCTTCCAACAAAATTCACCAAACGACTGAAAATATGAAAGAGACACATTACCTTTTTTCCAGTTTGTTTCTCCACCATGTTGTTGCTGAGAGAGAAATCATCCGATTGTGGTGTTTTAGAACACCCGCCCTTGGGCATCGTTCTGCCTTCCTTACTTGTCCTTCATTTATGCTGCCGTCGCTTCATCATCAACTGTCTGAAATAAGGAAACACACAGATGAACCGTGGCCCAGAAGGAAAAGGTGGGGAAGGGGACAATGGCGAATTGCGATTGAGGCGTGGACTGAGCCTCTCTGAACCCGGACAAACCAAGGGCCGTAATGGGAACCGTCGGTGGACAACGACTCAAGACCTCTGCCTCCTGTTTCCCATGTGAAGGAAGGCAGGCAGCGCTCCCAGGGCCACCTGAGAGGCAAGTCTTTGCATGGAGAAAATGACTCTGGAGGATTCCAGATTCCTTAGGGACAGCCTTTTTTTTAATCTGCATACATGTACATGCAAACATGCACATACTTTCCCATCAAACTGTAATTTCTTATTTGTATCTCTGCTATGTATGTCTATGGGAAGCACAATTGAGAAGCAGAGCAACCATGCTGTTACCCATGCTGTGTTGCTTGGTTACAAGACTTAAAAAACAACTGAATTTTGCAACACAAAGTAGTTACAGTAGTAGTAAACACGCTAACATATCTCCAACATACTTTACAATCATTTATTTGCACATTACTATAGAATCCAGTCACATGGATCAGGTAAGGCTTTGTTTTAACTTAAGAACACACCACCTATCACATAGAGATAGTTGCCACATCCCATAATTTGGCTAGTTCTATGCAGCAAGTCCTCAAATTTCCTGTTCCTTTTATTTACAACAGTCAACTAAAAGAAATTGTTTAGGACATGGGAGACTCTAGTACCATGACTAAGCATGGATGGGTTGGGGGAAAGATGTGACCCAAAAAACTTTCATTCTTTTTCCTCAGGAATCTTGAATTTTTCCAGCTTGCATTGTGGAGAAAGAAAAGGGAGAGAGGTATATAAGGCTCAAATCAATACTCTTTACAGCAAGATCTCCATGAAAAACACAACAGCTTTCTCATTGCTTTGATGCACTAGGTCAAGCAACTGAGCACAATAGAAGCCACACAATGAGGGTTCAAGACAAAGAAAAATCCCTAAATCCATATCTTGGAAAAGATGATACACTATGTTATAATTACCATAATTTTCTTCTATTTTTCTAAGTTTTGACACTAAGATCTTCTATAATATAATGAAAGCAGCTGAAATTTCATTTACAGCATGGATGAGTAACATATTAAATTGCAGGGTGAGTTATCTGAATTTCTTTTTATTCAGCCAGATATCTGGCCTGCTCCATTTATAAGTTCCTGACCGTTTCTAGCATTTAAAGCTCCGAGTTACAAGTATCTTGGACACTACACTAAAATATTAAGTAGATGAATCCCCAATAATCCGGTGTTTCTAATATCAGGTTTGAAAGTCGTTTGTCAGTTGAAAAGACAAGATATATCTTTTTAAAATAAAATTCAGCCAACAACAGACTCCAATCAAGAAAAAGCATAATGCTGATGCCCAGGAAATAGAATTCCTTGTCATATTTACAGATGTCAAATGGATCCCCTTTCTTTTTGTGGGCTTGATGAGTCCTTTGACCTGTAAATCATAAGTACTGATACCATATAAATTATGACGGTTTATGAAAATACAAATGGTATTCAACTTAAAAGTTGATGACAAGAATCAAAGGTGGAAATGAAAGAGATCAAAACAGCTTCTAAATTATCCTGTAGTTGCTGCTAACACAGCAGGCCAACATTACCAATCAATCTTAACCGAAAGTTTTCTAAATCCAATTGTAGTGGCAAAGAGCTGTAATGGTTAGAGCTTCTCAGTCGCTTAATATATCAAGTATACTCAGGTTCTCAGTCAACAATAACAGCATCAAAATGCATGAAAAACACACAAGTACTCAGGTCCCCTAGGATCACAGACACATTTCTTATGTATGTTTTAATAAATGCATTAACAGCCAAGGAAACTCACACATCCTTAAATGCTAAAGAACAAAAATCTAGCCTGCACACCCTCACCCATATAAAAGAGCATTGCATTTCCCAAATTTTGCTCATTTGTACACTTTTGGTCAGATTTGGTCAGTACTTCTTCCCTTGTGCTACCATATTTTTCCTTTCATTTATTAATTTATACCATTCGCCATTTATGTCCCTCACATTGCAAGGGCCTGTCTTCTATATGCTATTGTCATGGCTTTCAGACAATGTTTTTAGGAAACCAGAGGAGTAGACCACATTGACAGATTAACGATATCAGTGGCAAAAGCAACATTCCCTGTTAACAATGAGGACAGTATCTGCCATTTTTGGCACACTTTGGCTAGTCTGCCACCAGCACCACTGAAATTCAATTTTACCCCAAGCATGTTTAGACTGTTAAAAGCTAGGATTTCTAATTTAGAGACAATCTTGCAAGGAAAAATATTGTTGCTTATATCCCATTAACCAGAGATGCGTACGTGCCTTGTAGCGCTGCACTCAAGATATGCTCCCCATTTAGTAACTATATCCAGTTAGGCAACTCTTAATGGTGAGTTAAGGTCCCAACTACTCCTGCTTAGGAAAAAGGTGAGGTGCCTTTTTTTCTTTTCAAAATACTCTTTTCTCAAGCGTAAGTCTCCTTTAAAACATCTTCAGATCCTAAAGCTTCAACCAAGCTCCCCTCCCTTTCCTCAGAAATTGCTTCTGTAAAATCTCATCAATCATTCAAGATTTACAGTGAATTTCAAATGGTGGGGGGAGGGTCTTAGGTCTGGATTAAGGATAAACATGGGGAACGTATTGCCTCATCGCCACCCTCATCTCATGACGGCTGACACATTCGGCCAGGTCCCCAAGAACTAATGAGGCTAACGGTCCCTTACTCAGACAGAGCCTCCGCGTAACATCAGCGTGCGTCCTCGTTGTCTTTAGCCAAGCGCTAGGGGGAGACGAAAAGCAGCCGGCGGGAAACAGCAGCCGGGACATTCAATCCTTTCTGAACATATTCACTGCCACATCCAAGTGGATATCCCAGTTCAAAATGAATCCAGGAAGGACATTCGGCCATGCAGTTGGTTCAATTTTGCCCAGGGAAAAAACTGCTTGCTTGTTCCGGAGAGCAAGAGAGCCATTGGTAGATAGGATGTATACCTATTTCACGGGGAATCTGACAACCTGGTCTTCTGAAAGCAAGCCAGACGGGTGCCAGATTCATTCCACACCCCTTCTGTCCATGTAGCTGACTCATTACACTTGGAAAGCTGGCTGCCTCTGTGTAAACAGAGCGCTGGCCTATTTAGCAGCTTGGAGGGAGTATTATATTTGCACAACAATTACCAGCAATGCCTGAAATCTCCATTTTGTTTTACAGCACATTGTTAAAGGAGTCCGAGGTGGGGAAAAGGGAAGAGTTACAGTTACACACTTTGAACCAGCTTTCCACCAGTG
Source organism: Pareas carinatus (assembly GCA_032468095.1). Classification (NCBI taxonomy): domain Eukaryota; kingdom Metazoa; phylum Chordata; class Lepidosauria; order Squamata; family Pareidae; genus Pareas; species Pareas carinatus. The sequence goes on from JANHFO010002574.1 coordinate 34,963, forward strand.
GGAGGGAAATGGACTCTTAAAGTTCTACTTTTTTTAAAAAAAGAAAGTCTTGCCTTGAAGAAATGGCCAGTTATCATTTCTGACCAATCTACTTTCCTGAACTATGACTCTGCTTCCTATGCAGAATACTATTTAGAAAACAGGCGTGTTGAAGGTAGCTCAACTGAAGCGTTGTCCAAGCAATTTCATCTCTAGGGTGGCCCAACTAGGCTCAGAAACATACTCTATAATCCCCCATTAATCTCAGCAACAAACAACAAAGCGCTTATATAGATCTGGCACGCAGCTCGGCAGCCCCGTCTGGGGAGCGCTGTCTTCTCGACCTGAAGTAGTAGCCCTTCCGTTTTGGGAAACCGGTTCAATGAAGTTTCTCTTTGGGAAAAAAAGGGGGGGCATCCGGGGCTGAGAATGAGGGAGAAACCTTCTCGAGACAAAGCGGCCTGTAAATCACAACCGACTTTCAGCCTGTGAAACTCTATTATCCCTAGGCAGCCGTGGATTAAGCAGGAGGGGGGGCTGAGGTGCACGATGCGTCCCCTCTGTTTTTCAAGGACACCCCCTGCCCCCCCCCCAGCATTAACTTCCCTTGAAAAGAGCCAGAAAGGCCAGTCCGGCGGAGGGCCCCCTTCCCACCCGCTGGACTCGCCACCTCCACTTGGCCGGCAAGCCCGCCCGACGGGAGGCGTCCCAGAAGGTTCAGAAAAATCACCCAGCAAAAGGACGGCTTGCAAGTCTAAACCTCAGCGCATTCACAAATGCTTTCTTTTAAAGCGAGGTTGTTTTTCTCCTGGCTCCTGTAAACGCTGCTGGGTGGGGAAACATATGGAAATCCGGCACCCCCCCCGTAAGGGAGGGGAGGGAGCGACAAGAGGGGGGGAGGGCGCCTTGTGGGGATCCAGAGGGTCCCACCTGGCTGCTGCTCCCCCCCCCCGCTCCGGCTCCCTCTGCTTTGCCCTCCGAGAGGCCTGCGGGGGGGGGGGTCTCCTGCCGCTGGGCGCTCTTTGCGGCTGAAAGGGCAGCTGCGGCCGTAGGGCTGGGCCTGTTCCTCCAGCAGGGCCCTGGGCGGCGCATTTCCTCCCCCCTCCGTCCCCCCCCAGTTGGAATGTTTCCCCTTCTCCGAGCAGCGGCCGTTCCTCCGCTGCAGCCGGGCTGGACAATGGTGGCTGA
>JANHFO010002577.1:6296-17116 GCA_032468095.1 Pareas carinatus
CTATATGGGGGGTAGGTCCTATATTACGAACATCCTGAAAAATCATGCTAGTACTTATTTCCAGATAGGTCTTATTTTTGAGGAAACAGGATAGATTGGACTGAGAGATGGCAGTTCGACCCAAATCACTCAGTGGTGACTTCCATAGTTGATATTGAAGAAACCCTGGTTCTCCCTGATTCTCATCCCATACTTTAGGGCTGAGTTCCCTAACCTTTCTGGATTGGCAGCCTGAGGAGGGGGGGAAGAGGGGATAGTTTTGTGTGAGGGGCAGGCATATACGCACCAGGCACTCACATGAGTGGGGCTGCGAGCGCCTGCCGCACGTGTGCACGTGGCCACCACTCACACGGCCTGGTTACAGATAGGCCAGGGCCCGTTAGTGGGCCATGGCTCACAGGTTGGGAATCCCTGCCTTAGGGCTCTTACAAGACCATTCAGTCTGCGTCTAATTGGATGAAGAGCATAATAGCAACAGTACTTTTTAGTGTTTAATATTCATTTAGTGGTCTCACAGTTGTTTAAAATAAAAACATAAAAACAGTGAATAAAATATTAAAATAGATATTACAATTTAATTTAAAAAGTATAATATTTATTGAAAAAATTAAGATTAAAAACAATGCGAATATAGAAAAAAACAAAAATAAAGAATAGTGAATAAGGAAGAAAGTTGAAATAGAAAAAAGATACGAAGTACTTCTGATCCTCATGTCAGTGGTTATAAATGCATTTAACATTGCATTATATACTTGTTTGTCCACCATTTCAAATTTCAACAAAAGTTTATGCAATTTGGCAGTTACATGTTCATCATTTATACATAATTCAACTCCCAATTTTATCTTTTGTCACTCTAATCTGAATGATCTGGTTCAATGACTAGTGCATTTGAGAGACCGAGTCCAGTTGCAGAAAAGGCTTTGTTTTGATTTGCTGCTAGATGAGTTTAGAGCTACTGAAGGCAAATCTTGATAACAGAGAATATAAACCTCAACTATATATCTGTTTGAATATTTTTTGTTCTTATTGTTTTAGTTATTTATTTATATCTGTTTTTATGAGTTTCTTTAAGCTGCATGAGCTGCCCAGTTACATATGTGAGATGGGTGGCTATATAAATTGAGCCAATAAATAATTGGTTCTGAGGAAAATCTTTCTCTTCACTTACTGAGCTTCAAAACAGTTTCCCTTCAAAACTGAAGTGGAAGAAGTAGATAGGTTAGTTCCACAACCCACATGTCTACTTCTGTAATTTTGCTCCTGTAGCTTCATTTTTACCTTGCCATTTAGGTCCACTATACCAAAGCCTAAAGAATTGTGAGCTTCCCAGAGTTATTTGGCCATATAGAAATAGATTTAAGAACTAAATATATAATTAAATATCTTGATAATGGAACCGTGTTTACATAAAGAGCTGTAGAAAAGGGAGTTTGAATGCCTTTTAGAGAAGATGGGGAAAGTAATCAGAACAGAAGTAGAAAACTGTTTTTGTAAGTTGATCTTGAAACTGTAATCATGGATAGACATTGGAATGCATTTTATCTCTTCCCACTAAAATGTAATGCCTCTCTTGGATTGATCAGGTTGCACACTACAGGTTCAACAATAGGTTCCATTAGAAAAAGACAAAAACTGCAGTCATTATAGTAGTTCTATAGTGGTGGGAAGCTGGTGTAAATTTACCATCTGGAGTTGCCACGGGGCTAGAAAACCTTGTGGTTGGTGGTTGATTGTTTTTTAGTATGTGCCATAAAGTAGTAAGTATGATAATGTTGCTGCTGAGGCTTTATAATTGTTTTGTTTTTCTTTTGCTCATGGAATCTACCCACCTACCTACATGCCTACTTATCTACATATTGCACAGAGAAGGAAAGATTGTGCTATAGTTTTTGTATGTTTCCTATTTCAGAATAGTGAGAAACTGCATTACTTAATTTCAGCAACTGCATCTCGGAAAATTTATAATGTAATCTGAGTTCTGAGATATATTAACAAAAGCAGTGTGTAACTGCTTACAGCCTTTAGGGCACAGATTGGCCACTCCATGCTATATGAAATTAACTTTAGTGCTTGAACAAATAATGTGAAAACTCTATGAAGAAAAGACTTAATATATGTTTAAAGGATTTGCAAATATTCTGGTTGACTTGCTGTATTTTTTCTAAATAACAATGGATTTGTACACCTATACTTCACACTCTGGTGAAATATTAGTTTTAGTATAATTAATTATGGAATATTATGAATATAATTGTCCATTGTTTCTCTGATGTAACTAATTTGGAATTTTAGCCCCTCAGTATAAGTGACATTATAGAACACTAAGTTAAGTTAGTGTTAAAATCAACATGATAGAAATTGAATTATTATTACAATCACGGGTAAAAAAACACCAAAACCCCGGGGGAGGGGGGGGTAATTTTTGGGAAAAGTTTCCATTTGTGCTTCAGGGAACTTTTTTTATTGGTATTTGCAGGGAAACAAGTTTATATATTTAATTTTAATTGAAACTTAGAAAAATGATTCAGTGATTCAAAAATTAGAGCATTTCAAAATAAAGATGAGTATGGTATTTTCATGTGCTTATTCATTTTAATAATAACAATAAAAACAAAATTCAATCAATCTTGATTATGAGTTTCTGAAAATAGACTGGTATTTTATTTATATATTATTTATGTATCATATTTATTCCCTGCTGAATCAATCGCAGACTGCTGGCAATTTACAGTAATAACATGATTAAGCATAAAAATTGAAAGTTATATAGAAATAAAATAATGGAAATGAATGTGACATACTGCACATTAAATGCCCTCCAGCAAAATTCAGTCTTTAATATTTTGTGCAACACCATTAAGGAAATCGCATATCTGATTTCTGGGAAGAGGCCATTCCACAGGGCTTGGTACCGCAAAGGGGAAGCAGCACTTTCTGGCTCAGCTTCATGAATGTAGAAAGCAATTAATAGCTTTTCCAGGAAGAGCATAACAGACAGGTAGGTTCTACTTGGAAGAGACAACCCTTTAAGTACCTAGGTATCAAAACAATGGGGTGTGTGTATGTGTGTCCACCTTAGAATCATGGTCGACTCCAGGTAACTGCCTGGACAAGTTCCTGTATTTTTCTTGGCAAGTTTTCAGAAGTGGTTTACCATCGCCTCCTTCACAGGTCTAAGAGAGAGTGACTAGTCACAGTTACCCAGCATGCTTTGTACCTAAGGCAGGACTAGAACTCACAGTCTCCCAGTTTCTACACTAATGCCTTGTACCGGATTGGCTCTATCAAGCCACATAGTGCTTTATAAGTAAAAGCTAGTGTTTTGAATTACATCTGTAAACCTATACTTAGCCAATATAGGACTTATAGCAAAAGCGTTCTATGTTCCTTATAGATACCAGCTGCTAGTAATCAGCCTAACACATTCTGTTTCCAAGTGCCAGTTGAAGAGAATATATGTAGGTCAGATTGAACTTTGGAATCCTTGGTGCTCTCTGAGCTTGGTTACTTGCTTTCAGATGTTTCACTACACAACCAGGTAACATCATCACTGCATTGTTTTCAAATTGTCCACAAATGGAGCCTCATGTAGAGCCCATTACAGTAGTCTAGGCAGGTAGTGATTATAGCAAGACCTTTGCGCCCTAGACCTAGTACACCAGCCAAAGTTGGGCAATTGGCCATTTGGTCACAGGCTTTACCTGCCATTCAAGCAGGAAAAGAACACTCAAGATTTGGATCTCTCTCTGGAGTAGTGCCTCCCTTTCAAGAGATAACTCAAGGGCAGACTGAAAATTATGATGGACACTTTCGCATACTATCTAGGCACTGAGAAAAAACCTTTGTAGCATCCACCAACTCAGGAGGGTGAAGTATAATTGGATGATATCTGATCCTGAATCTAAGTGACATCTCCCTGCAACTTCAAATAGATATTAAACGATAGGGGAAGAATTGAACTGTCTGATATACTACATATAAATGGCCATTGGCCAACTTCTCTTTTCTTATCACCAGAGATTGAGACTGCCTGCCGACAAAGGAACTGGACTACTGCAAAACAGCACTTCTGATCTCCAGTGCTCAAAGGCAGTCCAGGATTCAATCCTAATGATGGTTATAGATCATGCCCTAGTATCCTTTAGATGCGCTTTCCCACCCGTTCACAAGGAGGCCAAACCATTTAAGGAACTGATGGGCCCAAATGAGCTTCAGAGAGAACTGGGAGATATCCTGGGGCTTTGCTGCAGTCCTGCCGAAGCTCTGGTTATGTCCTAGAACCAACAAGCAGCCAAGGCTTTGAATAGATAGGATCACATCTGCGTGGCCTCTATTGACCCATTGTCATGACACTTCCTGTGGTTCACGGTCCCATGGGATGAATCTGACTGGACATGTGTTAGAGAGCCTATTAAGGTCCACCTCATGTTGGTAAAAGTAGTAAAGGACTATTCTTTCTCTGCCCGTATTGCAGAGTGTCACCTGGCAGCCCTATTCAGGACCATCCAGTTCTTCCTGGGACAGGAGGGGACGACGACGAGGCTCAGTTGATCATCTTCAGGGCTGTGCAGAGGAATTTGTGAAACACCTGACAGTCAAAGTCACTTAAATCCATTTCCAGTTGTAATCCATGTGTGGTGCAGATCCATTAGAGATGCCTGAGGAAAGGCCTTACCCAGTTACCTGGAAACAGTTTGATATGGTTGGATTTGATCAAGCAGACAGGGTCCTCAGCACAACAACCTGTCGGTTAGATCATTGTCCTTCCTGGTTGGTGAAAGCCTACATGACAGTGATGGCTAGGTAGGTCCAGGCAGTGATAAATTCTACATTGCAGGAATGGATATTCTTGGGACCTTTCAAGGAGGCTCCAATCTGCCCTCTTCAAAAAAGCCATCTCTTCATCTCATCTGCCTATACGATTTTCATTCGCTCTCACCTTCCCTTTTTAGGAAAGACAGTAGAAAAAGTGGTTTTGTGGCAGCTTCAGGCGGTTCTGGATGAAATGAATTAATAGTATAACAGTTGGAAGGCACCTTGGAGGTCTTCTATTCCAGCCCCCTGCTCAATGATCTGACCACGACAAGGGGCATGTTTGCCAGAACATTTTTATTCCTGATAAAAACATGTTCACCACACTAATTTCATATACAGTCTGTGAGTATGCTTCAGGGAGGTACATTCCCTATGATTTTTTCTGAAAAATTAAATCTAATGCTAATGGGATCTGTTGCGATTAAAATATTAGAAGAGAATTGGTAAAGCTCAAATTTAAATTGCCCGTAGCAATGAGGTATACCAGGCTAGTTATTTTTCAGTCTAAATGGTCTCAAAGAATAAAATAGAAGGACAAGCTTAGGATACATACAGTATCTTAAGCTTCATGGAAGAAAGATGACTTTTAAAAAATATCAAAACAATAAAATATAATGATGAAGTATAAACAAGTGAAAGTAATATTAGGTTTCTAGGGATACATTTAATTGTGTATTAGTAACTATATTACATACTGGACAATGACAATAAGTAATGTTAATAAATCTACTGATCTATTGATTTAATCTAAAATAATCCAATATTTTTATTATTTCCAAAATTCAAAAAAACTTATAATTGATTGTTATATTGATCATTTAATTTATCAAATGTATACATTGACACTTGTTCTAAAACAATAAGTACAGTTTTAATTATTGGGAAATGTTATTGCTAGTTTCCTAAAATGAAAATAAGGGAAATATTTACTATACTTATTCATAGTTGATAGAATCTCTGGAACAGTGATTTTTCCAACCTTTTTTCACCTCGCAGCCAGCGCCGGCCCAAGGATTAGCCTTGTGTGGGGCCTTGGCAAGCACAGAACGGGGTCTACTTATTAACCCCGTGGGGCCTTGTGCTATTGCAGTGGATACATCACCCTTTGGCCGACCCTGCAGACGGCGCACATCTCATCGATGACATTTCTAGGTCACAAAACTGGAAGCCGTTTGACATCACAGGTTTCTGGGACTTGGAAGCAGAAATAGAGGCAGCCCACCCCTGTTGATGTCAGGAGCACTTCCTGCTCATTGTTGCCATATACCTACAGACCGTTCACAGCACTCAAATCCTGGCACACTGACTGAAAACCACTGCTCTAAAAGATGAGATAAAATTATCCTGCAGGCTAATCATAGCTTCATTTTATTTCTAATAATTGACAGTTTATGACTGTTTAATTTACTGATAATTTCTTCAAGAATATCTGATTGTCTATCCACATTTATAGAATCCCCAGAAAATGCTGATAGGCCCAGAAAATGATCATATGTGTTATAAAGGATTTATTTTTAGGTAAAAGTAGAAATTTTTAAATGAATTATTCAGCAATGCAGCCTGTATAAATAAAGGTTCACAAACTGGAACTTTGAATATTGTGTCTCATTTGTACAGTTCGGACATACAGACCACTGATGTTTTGTGGTCTCTTTCTTCAAGAAAAATTAGTGGAAGTAAAGATCGGAGACAAGCTGTCTAGCCACAATCTAGCCACAGAAACAAAGATATGGATTGCTGAACTGACAGATACAGTCTAATTGCTTTTTGTTGCAAGGACAAACGACACTGCATTCAGGAAAAGCTATAAATTACTTTTATGTTGAATCAGTGACTAGGAAGCAGGGATCTATAAGTAATTAAGTTTGTGGAGTAAGTAAGTATATAAATACTGCCTGGACAGTGTTGAAACACAAAGAAATTGGATGTAATTACGTGATTGTGATTTGGATATCTGTAATACTAAAACTCTTGTGTCTATTTGTAATCTTCAGTTGAGCAAAATTGGAAGGTATAGGTAATGGTGATTGAAGCAGGGTAACTCAAATGGGCTAACTTACAGAATGCTAGTATCCATGATTCTTGTGGGAATGAATGTGCCTACTTAAACCTCGTTACATGGTACACAGGAAGATGGGGTGGTCGTATCCTTATCATCTTTCATTCCTACTTCTGGTTCCTGCACTCAATTACCTTCTTGCAAGGCCTGACCGACAAATAGCAATTGGCTGCTTTAGAATAGAGACTGAAATTTGAAATCTAACAACAGTAGGCAGTGAGGGAAGGATGAGGAAGTGACTGATGCCTTCTGACAAGGTAGAACTGGTCGGGATGCCAGTGGTTGACAGGTGAGCTCTCTTCCTCCCTGGAGAGAGGGCACCTGTAGGGACATGATGGGATTGGGAGCAATTTTCTTGCAATCTACAGCTCTCTTTGTTTCCCTTCTCAACAAAGTGGCAGGCAGTTCCCTTAAGTCGGTTAAGGAGGAGCTGGAGGACTGATTTCCAAGCTCCCTGCCAGCTTTCCGCAAGCAATATCAATCCGGAAGCTGGCATGTTGAAAGTCACTCCTCTTACCACTTGTTTTTTGCTCACTCATAGTCATTCTATTTCTCTATTTCTGAAATATCTTTGAAAAGAGGTGATGGGTTGACTAATGATTGATAAAATTTTCAGAGAAATCTGAAGTGGATATAAGAATCCCAATTTTTGCTATCACTTGATAGCTTCTGAAACAGATGTTATATTTTACAGGTTATATGATATAAATTGTTTCTTCCTGAAATGATATTTCAATTGCTTATTTAATCAGTTAATTTTAATCTGATATATTTTTCTTCCAGGAGAAATAGATGACAGGGAACAGGCAAAGCTTGAAGTAAAAGTTTGGGATCCAGATAGCCATCTCACTGATCATCAAATTGACCAATTTTTAGTGGTAGCACGGTAAGCTTTACATACACAATTTGGACTTTGAATAATACAATGAAGTGTGAAGTAGTGATTTGTTAACTTTTTATTAATCAGGTCTTGATGACATGCTGAAATAAATGTAGTCTTTTTAAAAGAACATAAGCATTGTTCTGATGGATTGGACCTCTGGCCTGTATAGCCTGGAAGGGAGGTTTGTGAACCCCTGTGGTCTGTGAACCCTTTGGGGTCTGGCAAGTTGCCAGGGGTCTTCAAAGCAGCAGATGGCTTTCAAAGGCACCCACACAACCATCAAGGCTAATAGTTGTCGATCCCCATGGCTTTCATGAATTGGCCTAATCCTTTCTCGGGACCAGCCAAGCTAGTAGCCAGCATCACATCTTCTCGTAGACCAAGTCCAAGGTTTAATTGTGCATTTTGTCTATTCCATTTCTCAGTTTCATTGAGTGAACTCTGGTTCTCGTATTTTGGAAAAGATAAAATAGCTTTTCCTCCTTTCCACATGATGTATAATTTCTACGCCTAAATCATGACCACTCTCATTCACTCCTCTCTAAACAAAAAATTTTCAGATGTCACATCCATCCTTCATAGAGAGAAACTGCTGTCCTCTATAACATCTCTAACTCTATTATATCCTTTATGTGATACCGAGATCAGAACTGTAGACAGTATTCCAATTGATGTTGCACCATTTATTTATAAATAAGTTTTATTAGGATATTGGCACTTCTGTTTTTATTCATTTTTCTATTTTGTATTTATACACTGCCATATCCCAAAAATTATGATATTTTCAATACTATTTCTTACTATCCCTAACATGACCTTTTAACAGAGTCATATTGTGTCAGTATCTTCACTGAACTATTTATCATTACTTCAAGCCACCACTTGCTCTGACCCCTTTAATTGTTTGAAAAGGTAGGATTTTGGGCACCAGTCTATATGACTTTACACTAACATTGAATGACATCTACTGTTTTGGTGCCCACTTTCCTAAGTGCATAAATCCATTTTAGACTCTTCACAGTCCCTTATTCTTTTTCCTTACTCTAAACAATTTATTGCTACCAACAAATATGGCTATCCCACTAGACACACCTGATTCCAGAATTTCCTTCATTGTTTTTACATTTCTATTGTCAGAGTTTATGCTCCTTTTTGTTTTCTTCATTAGGATAGGTCTATCATTTTATGAATAATAATTTCTTAGCTCTAGTAATTTTCTTTATAGTGATAGTCAACCATACAGATCTCTTATTGAACTTTAGGACCATTTTCCTAATGTTGTACCTGATTTTGGAGCCGTTTCCTAATTGTGTTTAAGGTACTGTTATTGTAGTTTTAAACAATTGCCATTTGTTCTTCTGTTTCAAATTTCAATAAATGTGTATACATTTTAACAACAACATGTTCATCATTTGTCACAATTCTCTTTCAAATTCAGTTTTTCAGTGTTTAAAATGAAACATTCTTTTATTTACTTTTATAATTGTACATAGAGCTGCCAGCTCTTCTCTTGATTTTGTTTTGCATTTTCCTTTATCAAAGATATTTTTGGACACAAATTGGGCTTAAAACTGATCCAGTATGGCACATCTAACAAAGAGATTTTTTAAAATCTACATTAACTTTGGCCTTGTTATACCAGAAATATTCATGCCAATCATGTCCTTCTAGCTTCAAAATCTTTCAGTTTCTTAGCAACATCCCTTTTTTCATCTAAGCTAAACAAGCTGCAAAATATAATTTCAAATCAGGTAAATCTTTTCCTTCTTCTTCTTTTACAAGTTGTGTTACGTTATGCTTAACTTGTGTTTCCCCCCCTGCTTTCTACCCAAATTTAGATATATCTATATATAATAAAACACCAAGGGAATCATGTAGTCGTTAAGAAATCACCAGATTAGAAATCAGCAAAAAAAAGACTACAGATATCGATCACATGATTGCAAAATGCTGCAACCAGTTGTAATTTTGAGTAGGTTGCTCAGTGCCCTATTGCAGTCACATGATCGCATAGTGATGCAATGTTTGTAAGAGCGAATACAGGTCTTAAATGACCTTTTCCAAGGCTGTCATAACAAACAGTCATTAGGTTGACCCCCTCTTCTTTGTGGCAGCCCCTTAAATTTTGGAACACTGCTATCATGTCACCCCTAGTCCTTCTTTTCATTAAACTAGACATACCCAATTTCTGCAAGCATTGTTCATGTGTTTTAGCCTCCAGGTACAGAATCATTTTTGTAGATTTCATTTTATAAACCACACTCAAAGGGTTATGATCAGAAAAGTCTGGTAGAATCCCCAATAAAGATCTTATTAGCCAAGTTCTTTGAAATCCATATCACATCTGTTCTTGAGAAGGATCTCCATCTTCCTGAAATGTCAGTATAACCTCTGGAATTACCATTTTTCTTTCTCTATGCATTCACTAATCCTAAATGGTTTATCAAATCAAAAGAAGTGTTTGCCAATTTACCTTGAATGACCATAATGTATAGGTTTTTTCTTGTAGAACTCTATCAATTTGGTTATCAATAACTCTATCAATAAGTGAGTTCTTTGAACTCACTTATTCCAGCTGTGGCCTAGAATGAACAGCAAATGGGCAGCAAACAATCATGAAAAGTATTTAGAAAGCAAAGTAAATATTGCTTAAGGAAAGGAAGGATATAATGCAATGCAACAGATAAATAATGATTGCTAATTACATTGCTAATAGTTGTTGATAGATTATATCTCTGAATGTGGCTACTTCCATTTATATTTCATAAGTGGCTAGAGATTCCCAGGGCAAGAACATTTGGGGGGTTTTTTGAGAATTTTTTTTTCAACATAAGAAATACAAACAAACATACAGTAACCTCACAATATAATAAAAACATTCATAGTTCAACAAATCATTAAAAGAACAGGCACTTGGAAATACATTTCAAAACTAATTTCTACCCAAAATATCAAACAAACTAAGACTATCTTACACCTACTCCTTCCATCTCTTATCCAACCATTCATTATGATGAGCAGGTTTCTCAAATATAGAGAAAGACAAGATGCTTTTCTTTC
>JANHFO010002577.1:24295-46930 GCA_032468095.1 Pareas carinatus
AAGCTCATATGGAGCCAGGAGTTTAGAGAAAGGGGCAGATCAGAATAATTGCTAGATGCTACTCTGAGGCTGACAGGAGAATTCTTAGAGTTGAAGTCCACAGGTCTTAAAGTTGCCAAGATCAGACGCCCCCGCTTTATAGCATCATATCCAGATTTTTTTTGTGTGTAGCAGTCATAGAAATTGCTTCCATAATAAATGGAACTCTATTGTAACCAGTGTGATAGTAAACTACAGCTTTTTTGCGGGGGGAGGAATCAACAATTTCAAACATGTTTTGTATTTTCATAGGAAATATACTGGCATTTACCTGTACTCTTGACAGTTATATAAGCAGTAGAGTTGTGTGGATCAGTGATTTGATTCCTTTTGATGTGGAAAATCAAGTTGATTTAATACTTTGATTCAAAAGTATTTGATTCGGATCAAACTGTCCATCTGAACCAAAGCCAGTTTGGTTCATGATTCAGTTGAGTTGCCAACAAACCTTTGAATCATACTCTCACATAGCTCTTGTAGTTTGCTAAGAATTTTTTTAAAAAATGTTTCTGTCATATAGCTCACGCTATTAATGTATGTGTGATCATTTTAAAGCAACAAACCGAATCCCAGTCAGATATCCAGCAATAATGGAAAATCAAGTGCCATGAATGGGGCAGGTGGAGCACCACACCAGACTCAGAACGCACTAATAGGCCGTGCTTGTGAAAGTTGCTACAGTAAGTAAATGTGTGTGTGTGTGTGTGTACATGCGTGTGTGTCCTCAGAGATTTGTATGGAGGCCTTTCTTCTGGAAGGAGCTTCCTCATAAAAAGGAGAATGTAAAATGAATGGAGAAATCTACTCACAAAAGGTTTTATATGTACATCATTCATCAAGAGTTTAGTTTTAGTTTAGTTTATTTTTATTTATACCCCACCCTTCTCCTGACGGACTCAGGACGGCTTACAGGCCAAATAAAAACACAAGACAATACAAGACAATAAAAGCACATGAAAAATATTAAATCAGGCCTAATTAATAAGATGGGGAAAACAATGAAATAGCTTCCATCCAAATCATAAAATTTACCCAAATATTTTTAAAAAACCATCTAAAACCCCAAATTAAAATAGGAGGCCTAGGGCACAGTTAGGTCAGACTCGCCTGATGGAATAAATGGGTCTTCAGGGTACGGCGGAAGGTCTGAAGGTCAGGGATAGTACGGTATATAAATCTGGCAATAAAGAATTGCAGGGGGGAAATCGTTCCAGAGGGCGGGTGCCGCCACAGAGAAGGCTCTCCCCCTGGGGGTCGCCAGCAGATATTGTCTGACCGGCGGCACCCTGAGAAGGCCCACTCTGTGGGAGCGTGTGGGTCAGTGAGAGGTATCCATTGGTAGAATGCAGTCCTGCAAATAACGGTCCTATGCCATGGAGCGCTTTGAAGGTGGTAACCAGCACCTTGAAACGCACACAGAAGACCACCGGCAGCAAGTGCAGCTCGTGCAGGAGTGGAGTTATGTGGGCTTGCCCACTCACTGCAAAAATCCCCTGCGCGGCCGCAAGAGTGTTAAATGTACTTCATTATGTATGCATCATTCAGTGTGTAAAGAGAGAGACAGCACACTTAGTCTATACTATTTTTGAAGAAGTATATTTTCATTCTGTCTCTATATTTATGTGTAAATAAATTAGTAAATATCTTACATAGATTGACTAAATTTTATTTTCTTTTTCTTTTAGTCACACAGTCGCATCAATGGTATTCCTGGGGTCCACCCAACATGCAGTGTAGATTATGTGCACCATGTTGGATTTATTGGAAAAAGTATGGTGGTCTTAAAATGCCAACTCTAACAAATGAAGATAGATTTTCACCCAATCAAACCACGGAGGTAATGTTTCTTTGCGAATGGTACTTGGAATCTTTGCTATTCTGAATTCATGTGTGCATTTTTCTTTGTAAAGATACAACATACATTTTAAAATTGTATTTAAACAATTGTATGATTTATTCAGCTAATTTTTACAAGTTTTGTGTATGCTACTAAATTACAGTATTTCCCAATTTAATGCTTTCCAAATATATTATAACTACAACTTAATAGTGTGTGTGTGTGTGTGTGTATTTGGGGACATAGATTTAAAGAAATACTATATAGATGAGATTCTTTCTCGCTCTGTCTCTCTCACACACTTCTCTGTTTAAAAACTAATTGATATTTGTGAGCTTTTCATTTTACGGTAAATTTGCATGCCATCAAGATTGCAGTGAAAGTGATATGAAGATATATAGATATAGATATAGTATATAGAAGTAGTCTTTGCCTAACTTTCATTCATTCAGTGACTGAAGATATGATGGTACTGAAAAAAAATGAATTTACAACTGCTCCTTAAAGTTTCAGCTGTCACAACACTCCTATGCTCATAAGTACAAAATTCAGGCCTGCCTGCATTTATGACCACTTCCCTTGCTTTCATCGCTATTCCAAGTTGACTGTAGAGTCAAAATAGAGGCAGTTCCTTACCTTCTTTCAAGAATGACTTAGACCTGGGTGGGTCCTCATCTAATTACTATTTGTTCAACAGGAGCAATGGGGACTGCTGGAACTGCCATCAAGCCGCTTAGGGTTGACAAGGTGGAGTTTTGCTCAACATTTGGCCTCAGTTAGGGTCATTAAATGTATGCATTATTTATTTAGCACAAATCAAAATGAATAATTATTTCTTTAGCACAAAACTACCTGTGTGCATTATTTATTTAACACAAATCAAAAGTATGTGAATAGGCTAGAGAGCACATGGCTTGATAATAGTACTTGTGGAAAAAACATTAGAATTAGCACTTGATCACAAACGGAATGAATTAGCAATGTGATATGACTGCAGAAATAAGAAATTCAATTTTGGAATGCAATATAATTTCCAATTTGTGATAAATACTAGATTTACTTTATTCTGCTTTATTACATCCCTCTCTAATATTGTGTCCATTTTGGGCATTACATTTTAAATAAGGTTTCAGGCTAATTGAAACAAAATCTGAGAAGGACAGTGAGGGTTAGGATTAGGAAACAAGAAACCAAATATTGTGCAGAGAGATTAAAAGAAACCTGTGACTGTTTAGCTTAAGAATCAAAAATTGAGGGGAGATGTAGCAGCATTCTTTGAATACTTGCAAGTTGATCATAGAGAAGACAGTAAAGATGTCTTTTTCATCATTTCAGAGTGCGGACCACTGGATAATTGATTTAGATCTAAGCAAAAAGCTATTTGACAGAGAAATGGATTACTCCCGGAGCTATTTCTTCAACGATGGGTTTCCATTCACTGGCTGAGTTCATTTGAAGCTAAACAGCCATTTGTTGTGAAAGTTTTGGGGAATTCTTTCACTAATTGAGAAGTTGGACTTGATTGGCTATATGCAGGGATATTGTCTAAATTAGGCAACAAGGGTTCCAATGACCATTTATTAAGTTAGCCATTCTGAATCAGAATACTAAAATGGTTATTACAGTGCTTCAATGTACTCATCCATCCACATTTCTCTAGGTTCACAGAACATGTAAAGCCATACTACATTTGTGTGAATACAAAATCCAGTTGAATAATTTCCTTCTTGCACTTCTCACTTACTTGGCCAACCATTCTGCATCCACATTCCATTCTCCATTCTGTCTTGCCTGTTTTCCTCCTGGTACAACTCCAGATCATCTGTTTCAATCTTGACTCTTCTTCCTCCAGCTTGGCTGGCCTGATAATTTTTTTGCCTAGCAGGGAAATGAAGTAGTCTTATTCATTCAGCCACAGCAATAGGTACACCCAAAGAGGCCATGGTTGAAGAGGAGGTAGGTAATAGGAGATCAGGGAGCAAGAACATGGGAACTTCCTGTTGGATATTGTAAACTTTCCACTCAGGCTGAGCCTGTCTCTTTTTGTAAAGCCGCTTTCTATGGAATGAACTTTTAAGTTTATTCTTGATGTTGATGGGATCAATGCACAGAGGGGATTCCAGACAGAAATATGATATCATTTTTATTGTTGTTGCGGCTATTGTTGCTATTATTATTTTTAAAATGTATTTGTTTGCCAGTCTCCCAACAATTCAGTTACAGACTAAAACATTTAAAATAAGAAAAGAAATACAATGCTAGACCAAACAAATGGAAGATTGAAATGTTATTTATTTATTCGATTTGTATGGCCGCCCATCTTAAACTACTGGCTCTGGAGGGCAGTGTTGTTATTATTGTTATTATTTCTTGCAGGACTCGTGTGTCCGAACACATATGTCACGACAAGCAACTCAGGGCATACCAGTCCGGAATACTGGTAGTCCAAAATCTGCAGTGAAGACACGTCAATCTTTCTTTCTTCATACTACATACTTGACTAAACTTGCCCGCCAGGTCTGCAGAAATACCTTACAACTGAAGCGAGCTGCAAGAAGACCTTTTGCCCTTATTAACTGTGCTGCCATTAGGGCAGAATGTAAGATGTTTCTAAATTCTTAGTTTAATATGCCATTATTCCAGCCACTTTCTGTTGTCTTTTTTTGTCCATTATTATTATTATTATTATTATTTTGGCAATAAACATATTTCTGTCTGTATTCCCTTTGTGTTAATTTTACTTTCATTTGTCTTGTCACCAAAGAAAGTTTTCTAAAAATAATGTAAGATTATAGAAAAAATAAATTTATTACTTACTGAATAATAAAATAGGTTTATAAAGCAAATAATTGGCAAATTATCATAGATTTGTGCGCCTGCTTCAGATCCTTTTGCCATATATTTTCTTTAATTTCTCAGTGTTTAGTTTTTCTGATGGAAAACAGGCTCACAAACTTTCTTGGCATAGTATGAAAATACCTTTAAATTGATTGCAGATCCAAATATGACCCATTAGAATGATTAAAAAATCCCATTAGTTTAAGAATGAAAATATATATTCATGGGCAATATTCAGATTAATGGCAATGCACTTTATCTTCTCTACTGGAACAGTGCAAAAATAGGGCCCAGAAGACTGTTTGAAAGACATGTACTAGAACAAATTTCATAATAATTTTATGAGTTGTCCTAATGCCATTTCATCACAAGAGATAAACTGTGATTGATACAGCTATGGGTTCTTGACCTAAGTTAATTTTGTGTAATGACAATAGCAAAAATATAGGACCCCATTCACATAAGATATCCTTTCCTCTTTGTACATTTTGTGCTTCTCAGTTTACTTCCTCATCATTGGTCAGCTAATTGTTGTCATATGATTCACACATTTCTGGGTGATAGAGAAGGGAGTCTTAATGGAGTGAATGCTTTCAGTATCATTTTACTGGAATGTGACTGAATAGACAAAGTTGCTGGTCTATATGGATTTTTAACATTTCATTTTATTCATTAATTTTATGTGACTACTCATCTCACAAACAAGTGACTCTGGGTGACGTTCAACAGATCTAAACCAATGTATGCTAAACTAGGGGGGAGGATATTCCATAAATTGAACATCTCGGTAGAAAAGGCTTATTGCCTTGGATCCGCCACCTGTAGTTCCTTAGCCAGTGGGACCCACAGCATACACTTTCTGATGGATCTAGTAGGATGGGTAGATGTAATCAAGGAGTCACAGTCCCAGGCCATGTAGGGCTTTAAAGATCAAAAAGAGTAACGAATTAGACCTAGAAACAGTCTGGTAACCAATGCAACTTGTGGAGCAGAGATCCAATGTGTTGTACCCGTAGTGCTACATTTTGCATTAGCTGAAGCTTCTGGAAAATCTTTCAAGGGCGGTCCCATATACTGTGCATTACAGTGGTCTAGGTAGGAGGTGACTCTAGAACTACGAAGAGTAGTGTGAATGTTTTCACATGTTAAAAAGTAGAGTTGCCTCTGTTTTGCAAATTGAGAGTTGAAGCAAAGGGGATAAAGTATTTAAATCATTGAACACTTTTTTCCCAAAGGAAAAGATTTTAAGACTGTTTTTCCATATTATTTGTAAACCTTTTCCCATGCGTTTATTTCTTTTCGCCAAACATAGCTCTCACACTTTTCATTTATTGAAGTTTTTCATTGATAGCTTTTATATAATGAAATCCTTTTCTATTGTGGAAAAGGAAGAATTAATTCTAGACATACAATAAATAACACACCATGTAGTATATTGGTGAATATGAGTCTGAGGAGGGAGAGATACCTTGATCCAAAGACTGTTCATGTGTCTCTAAGCAGGACATACAGGCTTTTATGACACTCCCTCTCCCTTTTTGGGGGGGTTCTTCAAATCCAGGTTAACTTACATCCAGTGGGATGTGATCAGCAATGTCCAAATGGACTAGTAATAAACTGCTACACAATGTATAGAGTAGTTTGTAAAAATTAACTTATATAATTCATTTTAAGTTGTACCATTAATATTCTTACAAGAGCTAGATTGTGACTATTGGAAACATTTCTACATAGAGATTTGGATCTTAATTTGCTTGTGCAATGCGACAAGCATCCATCACATACACAAATGAATATATATTCAGACATTTTAAAATTGTTAAGCTTTGAAATATTTTATAAATCATTATAGATTGAGATAGATAGATTGTAAATAATATGCAGTATTAATCTGTTACAATTTATTTCATTGTTCATGTTCTGTTTCTTTGTTTTTTTAATTGCGAATACTTGCACACAAAATCAATGTCACTGCATTCTTGACATCAGCTTAATTATGCCATGTGATCAAATAGCAACAAAGTAAAAAGATGTAATGAATATGATCAAATTCTAAGAGCCTAGAAGTGTGTAAGTTTAGTTTGCATGTCATTTAGTTGCACCATTTTCCTTTGGCTCCATGATTTTATTGGGTTTTCTGCAGAATAGTGCAATTATCTTTTTAAACTATTATATCTGCAAAGGAAAAGAGAGAGGTATGGTGTTAAGGCAATAATAATGTTTGGAGCTCAAGGGACAATAATGAATAAACATTCACAAGTTTGCTTCTCCAAAAATGTCTTGAAATACCATCTTTGAAAATTGCTATATATTGTACATATTTTAGATGTTGCTGTATTGTACTGTCAAATTGAACTCTGAAAGTTTTGCTATTGACAAAGAATTTTAATTAGTTAATCTTGATCCAGCATCTGACAGACAATATAAGAATTAGTGGGGTGTATTTAGCTTCAACTACAAATTGAATCAATTGGTTTTAGAATGGTGAAAACTAGAAGCTTCTTTTTAGATATGAAGATCTCTAAACATGATAAAACAGACTGGCTCCAGATCAGCAAAGGAGGCACCTTTGAGTAACCTTTCCTTGTGTATTCAGGCTATAGGCAGAATATACATATTGGAAGGTGAGCATAGTTTTAAAATTGGAGGAACAAACAATAACCTGCATTATGCTGGTGGCGCTACCCTGATAGAGGGAAATCATGATCTGTAAGCTCTAGTAACAGTCAAGAAGCATAGCGGAAAAAAGGAACTAGAATAAAATAACAGAGTTAGAAAGAATCTTGGCGGTCTTCTCTAGTCCAACCTGCTCTGGCAGGAACCCTATACCATTTCAGGCAAATCATTGTCCAATCTCTTCTTAAAAACATTCACAACTTCCTGGAAGTGTTGTTCCACTGATGAATTGTTAGAAAATTTCTCCTTAGTTCTAGGTTGGTTCTCTCCTTGATTAGATTCCATCATTTCTTCTCCTGCCTTCAGGTGTTTTGGAGAATAGATTGACCCCCCCCTCTTCTGAGGTGTTGGAGCACCTGCTATCATGTCACCCCTAGTTCTTTTCATTAAACTAGACACACCCAATTCCAGAAACCGTTCTTTATATGTTTTAACCTTCAATCCTCTAATCATCCTTATTGCTCTTCTCTGCTATCTTTCCAGAGTCTCAATATCTTTTTTACATAGTGGTTACCAAAACTGCAGTATTCTAAATGTGGTAGTACCAAGGCATTAGAGAGTGATATTAACACTTCACATGATCTCGATTCTATCCCTCTGTTAATGCAACCTAGAACTGTGTTGGTTTTTTTGGCAGTTGCAGCACACTGCCGGCTCATATTTAAATGATTGTCTATTATACTCCAAGATCCATCTCACAGTTACTACTAAAATTAAATATAAACATCAAGCTAATAATAAGTGTAAGAGCCAGTTTGGTGTGATGGTTAAGGAATCACTCTAGAAATGGCAAGACAGTTCTAGTCCCACTTTAGGTACAAAGCTAGCTGGGTGACCTTAGGCCAATCCCTCTCAGTTCTCAGAAACTGGCAATGACACACCACTTTTGTAATCTTGCCAAGAAAAATGCAGAAACTTCTCTAGGCAGTTGCCAGAAGTCAAGACTGACTTGAAGGCACCAACACACAGTGACAACAAGTACAGCAAGCAGTCTCAGAACTGACAAGATAATAAAGTGGAGGATAGTTTGTGCCTTTTAGTATCAACTATAAAGGAGTCAGATGTCAAGAAATACATTGCAGACTAACAATTGGTAGGGTAACAGCTCTTGGAAGTTAAAGTTGAATGCTGTGATGTGTCTACCTTCAAAGAAAATAATCAAGCAATGAAGCTCTTAAAGTGATAATTGCCCCCCTTTTAAAAAAAGGATAAAAAAGTGTTGAAGTTTTGAACTTGAATGTTAGAGAAGACTTCTAAGAATCATGGATAGTCAAGAAAACAATTTGTAGAAGAAATCAAACTACTTGAGGAACAAATATCCATGCTCAAGTACTGTATTTTGCATACTTTATGCAAAAGTCTAGTCTCTATAATTCTGGAAAAGTAGAACAGGATGACCATCAGTAAGGTGGATAGCAAAAAGTAGACTCTTGAAAAGCCTGAAAGTTCAGATTTGGGACAGATCACCCTAGAAAATGTCAATCTCCATAGTTGCTACTGATTGACACCGATTTATTGACACATAATGAAGACTATAAAACTAAAGAGAATTTGGTTCCTCCGGAATTTACACAAATTGCATTGCTGTGGAAAATTCTAGTACCAGGAAAGGGTTAACCTTGAACTATGATCCATGGTTCTCAGTGAATCAAATGTGCAGAAGTCTCCCTGTGCAATATGTGGTGTTGAAAGTGCCATTCTTTGCTATCCATATACTTTTACTTTTCCAATTCATTTTTTTAATGTGTGTTACCATTATGAGCTTGTAAAATGTCAAAATGAAGAATTAGTTGAAAGTGAAGATAAGGAACAGCAATAACAGATGCCTTCAGATGAATAGAAGGCAAGCGCAAAGGAAGGAGGTCAAACTAATGCAAAAAGTTAGTAATAGAAATAATTCAGTTTGCCAACTTTCAACATAAAATTGAACTATAATGAAGTGTATTACATTTGAGAGTAAAGACTACCATTGCAATTGCATACTAATGTGATTTTTAAAAGCTTTTTTAAAGCGTTCTCTAGTTTTAAGTATATGTTCGAAGATAAGCTTTTGCAAAAGATTAAAAATGTCTGCAGTAAATTCTGAACCTCTCAGAAAGAAACTGGTGCCAATTTTTCAGCTTCGGCATAAGTACAACTATATTCTAACTTTTAAACTAAAATATATCCAAATATATCCAAAATATTAAGCATAAGAATTATTGTTTGCATCTTAGCCTGTTTGTACATGTATTTTGCACAAGCTTTGATGAAGCAATATTCATAACATTATTTTAAACATTTATCTTTCACAGCTTTTGCAGCAATGACATTATAGTAGAATATGACTATGCACTTGTATTCCAAAATTTCAGAATATTTTTTTCCCCTCAGTGTGTAACCCTGGAGAGAAACAGTTTGCTTAAAACAGTATTTTTCAAACTTGACAACTTTAAAATGTGTGGATTTTAACTACCAGAATTTAAGAAGTCCACACATCTTAACGTTGCCAAGTTGGAAACAACATTAGAGATGTTGATACCATGGTTAATACCATGAACAACTGGGGAATGTCCCAAAGGGCATTATTGCTTTTAAGTATTGTAAATGTTTTCACTCTCCAGAGAAATTGGTGACAATATGTTCAGATTCATTGTTTCAAAAATATATGAGGAGAATGGGGAAACTTCCTTGCTGCTATTCTTGTATTTCACTGCAGGGCTTTTAACTGTAATCACCTGATGTCCCTCAAATGCACACTTGTGTGTGTGTGCATGCACACGCACACACACAGACACACACACATACACAGAGAGGAATGGATGAACAAACAATACTTTAAAAAAATAGCAGGGAGGAAACTGGTATAGTCTTGAATTAAATCACACCTAGGGCAGATTAACTATTGTTTAACTAGAAAAAGTTAACTTGACATTCGTTCAGTGATGACAATTTAGAACTTTCAAACTAATATTAGTTATTAGCTATATACCGTGTTTCCCCGAAAATAAGACACTGTCTTATATTAATTTTTGCACCCAAAGATGTGCTAGGTCTTGTTTTCAGGGGAAGTTTTATTTTTCAACCGAGGCCACCGAGAACCAAAAGTCCGAGGCCTTATTATCGGGGAAGTCTTATTTTAAGGGGAAGCCTTATATTTCAGTGAGAGGCAAAATTGTAAGTAGATTTTATTTTCGGAGGATGTCTTACTTTCGGGGAAACAGGGTACCTATTTCTAGGAAAATAATATTCCTGCTGGGCCATTTCTGGCTCAACAATAACTCGTAATGATTTCCCATTCCTATATTTCAAATGTTTTAGCAACCTAATGGATTTTCCATCAGAATACATACATAACAGTGGGAATTGCGCAGAGAATGGGCAATGCTTAGTTTGGTTAAAAGAAAATGTGCAAACATTTTGTACCCCATGTGATCATTTCACAAAAATGCATTTACAGTAAAGCCATTAAAATGCTAACAATATCTTTGTAAGCTTGAATTGATTTTGAACTGTCCAGCCTTTCGAAATAATGTTTGCATTTGGAGAAAGTAATCTAGAGGCAGGAGAGGGCATGAGTATAAATGCTAAAATTAGAGCAATAAAGATAACTGTTGTATCAATTTGTCATAAAAATAACAGGTATGGAGACAGATGAATGTAGGTATTCCACAAGCAGTAATGGACTTCTCAATATGTTCCTACAACATTTCCTTTTGAGTAGAAGTAGGATGAGGATATAGGGAGAGTTTGGGATACTGCTTTGTGAAAGTAAAAAAGTACAAGACCTTCTGAGTCACTTGAAAATCTTGACTAAGTGACTATGTGTTGTTTAGTCATTTTTTACTCCTAGTAACCTCATAGATTTTCTCTATGATAATCTGTCCCTAAACTGTTCTTCCAATGATTCACTCATCACCAGTGCAACTGAGTCCATTTACCTTGCTGTCAATCATTCTCTTCTCTTTACTTTTCCACCTTCCCCATCACTAGAGCCTTTTCCTGAAACTTGAAAATCTAATGACATCAACTATTAACAGATGGGATTGAATAACATTTTTCAAGCAAATTAGATTTTCCAGAATGACACTAGTCAGGTTTCAAAGAACTAGAAACAGGTTTTCTACATTTTGACCGTCCTTGTTTTTCTTTTAAAGAAAAGTGCAGATATTTTCCTATTTTGCTAGACAGGATAAATTGAGGTGCCCTGACTAGGAGGAAAAAACTAGTCAAATTTAATAAGTAGTGGTGGAGATACTTTGAGTAGAGGAAAATCTTTATTGCAGAAGGATCTTTTGATAAGAAATTGCAGTACAGCTAGAACTGAGGGCTTTTAGGATAACAACAATGATTTGGAATTCAAAGGTAATGATTTAACTTATTTGGCTCCAATTTGGGATTGAATGGATTTGGCACCCAAGAAAATTCAGTACTTCAATATTGAGTAGAAACAGAAATGAAAAGTTAGAAGTTCAATAGGAAAGCTAGAGCAAAGGAAGAATGTACCTGTTTGGAACTTCATGCATGAAAAAACAATTTTGATTCTTACTAGTTTGATGGAAAATGATGAGGAAGAATCTCAAAATGAATTTATTCTGGGTGGAAAAGAAGATGAACAGTATTTCAAGACCCTGAACACTATTTTAAGACATTTGATTGAGAGAAAAAATGAGGGAAAGTATCCCAAATGTGACTGACTTTAGATGCATGCAAAAAGAATTCTAAGGCTGTACACAAATACATTGAAAGACAATTTTGAGAAATGAATAAAGAAGAATTCCAAAGATGGATGAACCTGTGTGTTGGCAGATTATTCTCAGCTGAGTTCTGTTAAGCTCATAGAATATACTTCACCTTCTTCCTTGTAGAGGAATCCACTACTACAGTATCCTGAATAGGTGACCACTCAATCTCTGTCTAAGCACTTTCAACAAAAGCAAGATAATCTGTTTCGCTGTTGAGCAGCTTTTATTGTTGGGAAATTTTTGCTATTTTTAGCCCACCCTGCTCCATGAATGTAGGAATCTGGCTAGATGATGCTCAATGTATTCTTACTAGGTAGCTGTCTAATCTTGTAGATTTCTATCAATATTTTAAATTATTTTATCTAGAAATGAAGACTTAACAAGATCTTATAGTAAATTCTTTTTGCTTTTAATATTTTACAATTGATTTATTAATCTGGAATAATTATCAAAGATGAGGATCTGGAAAAGAGAAACAGAAAAAAAGAGAATATAAAACTCTTTAATAAAAAAGAAAAGAAAAAAGAGAATATAAAATAACAAATAATCTGAACCATATGGGATTCATATTTCAAATCTGCCATTGTCTGATTTCCCAAAGATGTTCTTGCTCTTATGCTGATACTAAGAAGAGGGGAAAAAACTGTACAAAAGTTCACATAGGTTATATAGATGTATTATGTATTTGTTTCAATATTTAAGTGGAAAAAATAACTATTATGTTGAATGCAGTTATTGGTTTTATGCTGAGTGCCCTACAG
Source organism: Pareas carinatus (assembly GCA_032468095.1). Taxonomy (NCBI): domain Eukaryota; kingdom Metazoa; phylum Chordata; class Lepidosauria; order Squamata; family Pareidae; genus Pareas; species Pareas carinatus. Next base: position 37,171 of record JANHFO010002577.1, read on the forward strand.
TTTTTTATTTCTCATAACAAGTGGGACCACGGCATATAAAAGTCTCACATCTGGAAGGTATGCAGTTCAGATAAATTATTTTTCCCCCTTGTATCTATGGTTTCTAGGGAATTTGGAGTGCTATTATTTTTCAAATGATGAATTAATGAAGTAGGAAAAGAATAATCTTGCGTCTCTGCTTGTGAATTTCTACTTAAGCAAAGATGGCTTGCACGATTTCCTTTTTATCTGAATTTAAAAACAAATGGCAGATAGGGTAGAATATATGCTGATAGAATTAGATTGAAAAGACCTGGGCAAAGATATAACAACTATTCAGTTTTGAGTTTCCATGTTGTAGTGCATCAAAAGCATAATAAATGAACCATTCTTAAAAATTAAAGAAACCAGTCTTACAATATGCATATTACCTGCATAGCAGTTCATCTATTATTTAATTCTATAGTTAGGTGAATTAAATACTGGATTCTCAGATCCAGTAAGACTGACTTACTGGAAAACAGCTTCTGACTCACCAGCACTTTAAAGCTTTCTCTTTTTGCATAGAAATTAAAAATAAAAATAAGGTTATATAGTTATATGCATTATTTGGGTTTGGTAAGTAGAAAGATTTTAAATTCCCATTGGTGTGGCATCACTGTGCATCAAATAAAGTTTTTTTAAAAAAGTTATTTATTTCCATTCAGGTTTTAAAAACCTCTTCCACTAAAATTGTAAACTTTGAAAAATTTCAGAATATATTGTTATTGTTTGTGCTATATGCCACACTTTTAACTTCCTTAAATATTTGCTTGGAACAATCTTCAGACTTTGTTGGCCTCTTAATATTTCTGAATACAGAAGTTGATCTCTTGATAAATGACTGGGAAATAGGACCCATATTTCTCCCTGATGTCTGTTTAATGAATATTTTTCAATATTGTTTTAATGTATTATATTATTGCTGATGTTGTAATCTGCTTCTAGATGCTTTGGCACAGGAGAACAATTAATAATAATTTTGAATGTATTCAGCTATTCATTCCCAAAACAGGCACCCTCTAATTTATTTCCAGACCAGGTACCCCTTCCCTGCCAGAAAGAACGAAGCCATCTACCTGAAAAACAAGTCAAACTGAATTGAAAAATGACAGAGCATCTAAAACACCACAAAACAACAGAATACAGTTGTCTGCATTGAAGCTTGCTCTTAATAAAGCTAATATAAGTTAAATATGCCAATACTGCAATATTGAATATAAGCACCAGCTCACTTCAATAAATAAACCAACTGAAATACAGCACGGCTACAGTCATAAGATAAGACTTTGGATGCAATAGCAACAAACAAGAAACATGGCTAAATAACACATCATTAAAATGGAAGATCAGCTTCGAAAATAAGATCAACATGCTTAGATCAGATGCAAACAAGATAGAACAGATGAAAAAGGAGAATCTGAAGAATAAGAAGACCAAAGAATATCTGATGAAGAAATATCATTGAGAAACAAGGCAGATCAAATAATCGCTGGAAATAATAAAGCAGCAAATAACATGTATAGCCAAGAAGATCCGCAGATATGAAACTCAAATTGCACACTACAGGCAGTATCTCCAATTTCAGTTGAATCAGAAACATTACTCCCAATCCATCAATGGAGAAGCTACAATGACCCAGCTAACACCTAAAAAATAAGAAATTATGCAGTTCTGGGACCAACTTTGGAATAACCCAAAGAAATACAACAAGAACGCAGCTTGGATAAAAGAAGGTGGATAAGAATAAAAAAAAGAAGCTGAAATGAAAGAATTCATAATAACAGCAGAAATGGTAGAGAAAAGGGGAAGGAAGATTAAGAATTGGTTGGAACTAGGTGAAGATGAATAAGATGAAACATCTGACTGTTCAGCACTCACTCATAGCCAAACAGTTTAACACCAAACTTCAAGAAAGGGAAACTGAAGAATGGTTAACATCTGATAATGAAAAAGGTCACCAGGCAACTAGAGGGCAATTACCTGCTTACCAACAACTTTCAAATTGGTAAGTGGTGTACCTGAAGCAGTCCAACAGCATCTGGTTGAAAAGAAGCTCTCCCATCTCAGCAGGACAGAAACTGACCAAACAGCAGAGGAACAGAAAATTGCAACTCCCAGCTGCATGATTGGCTTAATCAAATACCTAGGAATAACAGAAGACAGTAGAAACAATAAAATACTTCATGCAAAAATCAATGGTACAATGTAAGACACAGTTGCTGATCAATGGTGATAGTTGCTGATCAATGGTGATAGACCGTGACAGGCTAATATCAAAAAAGAAATCTTTCAAGGAGACTCACTCTTACCCTTGCTGTTTGTTATTGCTTTGATTCCTTTGTCAACAATACTGAAGAAGTCAGAGCATGGATATTAAACATCAGAAATATTTGTCAGGCTATTCCATTTCCTTTACATGGATGATCTGATGTTATGTTGAAAAATGCCATCTGAAAGGTGATCACTGCTCAACACTGTCCAAATATGCAGCTGAGATATTGCAATGAAGTTTGGACTTATGTCACTCTCACCATCATTAAAGCAAAATGATGGAAACTGAAGGAATCAAGATACACTATGCAAATAACTACTCCATAGTTGCTACTGATTTACACCCATTTACACTACATATGTGCTGTGGGCATGCTTCAAGCTGACACCGTAAAGCACATTGAAGTCAAAAAGAGGGTTAGAACTGAATAAATAATGAGAGTGAATAAGTTCTTAAAGTTCATACTCAGTGACAGAAATACCATCAAAGTGATTAATACCTGGACAATTCCAGTCATTAGATACACAGCTGGAATAGTGGACTGAATTAAAGCAGAACTAAAAGCCTTGAACAAAGTGAATAAAAGAATAATAACAACAAATTATTCCCTTCATCCATGAAGTGATTTTGACAGACTTCACTTATCAAGAAGAATGGGTGTGGAATGTTGCAAGTACACCAGACAACTGATGAACAAAAACTGGTATTAGAAAAATATTGGAAAGGCATGAAGAAGATGCACTGAAGCTAGTATGCTTGAAGATTTACTGAATTCTGAACAAACCAAACTGACCTACAAGGAAGACTAAATGAAGAACAGAAAAGAAACATGACAAGTCAAAGAATTACATGGTCAGTATATATATAACAAACCCTAGCAAGCAAGGCAGACAAATCTTAAGAATAAATGTAGACAAAGCCAGAATTGAGAAGACAGCAAAAGACAACATATTCTCTATGAAAATAAACAATGGACCACCTAGTTAGTTACTACAATAAGAACACACAGATGATTATAAACAATGTCATGACAAAGTAGCAACAATGGTGCCGTGGAAGATTTGCAAGAGTCTACCTATTCTAGATCCTTGAGAAGGACTCAATAGGTGGATTAAAATGCTAAATTTAAAATGCCATTCTAAACTTCTGGATGAGTGTGAAAAATAGGAAGTGATAAAATCTAAAATAGACTTCTTAAGCTCAAAGGGATGAGGAGAGTACAAAAGAACTAATATCAAATCAGATGATAAAAGTAACATTATTATGAACTCTTCCTGTTTTTGTTCCATAATTGAGCCTTATTAGTGATATTGTGATGACATTGATATGTCACTGTATTTTAATTCAAGTGACAGTTAATTATTGAACATTTCAGATAATTGGCCAGACTCGTCCTTCTGTTTCACCTGAATCATTTCTCACTACAGTATGTGTTGCTGATGGCCTCTCTCCTGGATTTAAAGTGTTTCACCCGTGTGTTGTCTGGAATCACATAACTATTCATCAATCTTATGTGTATTTTCTTTAATACAATCATGATCAATATTTATAGTTTTGAAGCTAACCATATTTGTAATGTCTCCACATGAGCAAAAATTATTTATTTCCTCATTAGATCTTTTATATAAGTAGTGGAAGACAACAAGTTTTGTTTATAGACTGTAAGATATTTGTATGTCATTATGAACTCGGTTGACAAAAGAAAATTACTTATGAGTATTTCTGGGAGAAGTACAACCCAGAGAACAGTTACCATACCAGTCAAGACAAAGGTAACTAACTACTGAAGGGTAACAGGAATTTGGATAGTACTGAGTCTTGCTGAAAGAATTTCATTTTCACTACTAGAATAGTAAATGAATGCTACCTCTGCAAGACTAACTGAAGCTTGACACAGGTTGCCAAAATCTATAGCAATGTTCCTCAACCATGGCAGCTTGAAGATGTGTGGAGTTGAGGTCCACACATTTTCCAGCTGCCGAAGTTGAGAAATACCAATCAATAGTGTAGTCAACTGCAAACTACCAAGATACAAACTGCACAAATGGAGGGTTGGCCAGAAGTGTTAGGTTAGGAGAATGCTCAATGTGAGATTTATTGTAATTCTCCAAGGCCACCCCATCTGAGCTTTCTCTTATATGATGGTAAAGCTGAACTGTATGATACTCTTGAGCTTCTGAAATAGATATTTCTGTTACAATGATCTCTAGATCTTTTTGCTACACACCTTTATTTAATGGAGGGACCACAGATCACTTACTGTCATTCTATATGATATGTGAGTGCTCTTTCAAGACCATCAAGCTCTGGCCAGTTTGCGAAGTTAAAATCTTATATACTACTACTAATCGTTGTAGTAAGAACAATTTCTTAATAGAAGGAAGTTGGGCAGTCAGAACTGTATTTTTTCTCTCTCTTTTTCAGGCTAATGTTTTTTTCTTAAATCCCTAGATGCTGACAGACACTGTGAATTTATTGGGAATCCTTTGAAGATTAAAAGCACCAGAAAATCATTATCATGTATCATTGGATACTTAGGTGAGTGTTTCCAGGCAAAATAAATTTCAAGTGAATTGTATAGGTAAGGTTGAGTGAATTTGGTAAATGCAGAATATTTAAGAAAAGGGAATATGCAGACATTAAGCATTGATCAAAGCACTCTTGAAGCACTTATGTGCAGCATTACAGCACTTCACCTCATTACAGCTTGTGACATTTACTTAATCCATCAAAAATAGCTTTTCTTCCTACATGAACATTATATTTGAAAAAGTGAAACAGCCAGTTAAAGTGAATTAGCTATGCATCAATACAAAAAAGGTTAAATAATAGCAATTGGTCCAAAATGTATTAAATTGAGATGTTTTGTTACTCATCCAAGTAACTTTTTCAGTCAAATGAACATTTTTGGTTAGACATAGAGTCAGGGAGTTGTTGGGGGGGTTTCTCCCCCAAAACACACACACACTCTATGCATCAATGATTCCAATCAAAGCATTGAAATGAAATATATCCTGGCCCAAAGCATGTCCTTAAAGCAAAGCAGTAGATCAAATGGAGAGTGCCTAATTTGCAAAATCCTAATTAACTCCATGTGTACTTAGTAGACTGGGAAATCGAATAGGGTCTTCACTGCAGACTTTGATGAATATCTACCCTTTCATGGGTAAAATATTATATATTTGTGCTCAGCTGTTGGTGTTGGTGTTTGGGAGCCTTTCTCTTCCCTACTCTTCCCTTCTTCATAGGTTGTAACGGCCAAAGCAATGACATGATAATCTTGGAGAAGTTACCAAAAGAAAGATTTCCACTTGCATTTTTTGCAATATTTTGCATTTTTTTTAAAAAAATATGGGAGTATTAAGTGCTGATTAATACTAGCACAGAATTCTACTTTTTTCTCTAACAGTAACAATTGGCATACTATTTTCTGTTATAACATATTATCGAGGACTCTACATGATGCATAAGAGAAATTTGTGATATATTTATTGATATTGATTCTACAGATTATATTATTTCATTTTAAAAAATCTAATACATTAGCAGTTTAGAAGTTATATTTAGAAGTTTTGAGATATACTATTAAACTTTCCTAGCATATAGGTCTTCTGGGATCAGAAACGTAATGAGTCTTTCAATCATTTTCTGAAGAAACGTATGTCTTTTCTTAGTCTTTCTTTTAATTAAAAAAGGTTTATTCTCCTAAAGTTAAAACGGGTTATAATAATATTAATAGATTACAAGGAAGATTAATAGAGAATAACATTTACCGACCATTTCTGTACTGCGGCTAATCAAAGTAATTGCCAGAATTATCTGAACTATGCTAAATAGGAGGAAATCCTAGCTATCCATCTCGCACAGTTGTAATGGCTTCTGCATAATTCCCTTTTATAATATTTCCCAGCTAATCATTTGCTGAATTTCTCATGTTTGACTGACAGTCATAGACAGATAATCGGAGAGAACTCTATCTTCTTCCCCAGATCATAAAAAGATCTTCTGTTAAACATTTTTACTGACATATGTATTTCTGAGCTAGATTGATATAGTAACATTTGAGATTTCTCTGCCCTGACTTTATTTCTTTTTATAACTTTCTATTTCTGGAAATTTGCTATTTAAGAAATGAATTTAAGACACCTGACTTTGAAAGTTCTAAGTTCACTAGCAGGGTGCTAGCAGATACAGCCAGAGGAAAACAGGATACTTTCTGTTAAGTTCTTGTTTTATGTCTTTCAAGAAATCTTTCCTGCAAATTCAGTTATGGATTGTATATATTTGATTGACTAATATTCTCTCCCAAATAAAATGCTGCTTTCTTTGACACCTATGTACTTAATCTATATATTTTTAAAACTCTCATTGTCATGACCTGGGTAAAATGGATTTGGATTTGCAACTTCCTGTTGGTTTCTCTGTTGACTTTCTCCATGAAAGTCTGAGAGGGAGGAAGGGAAGGAGGGAGGATTTTTGATGCTCCCTGCCAGTTTCCCACAAGGACACTTGATTGAGAAGCCAGCAGGAAGTTGGAAGTCACTCCCACTGCTTCTTTGCTTACTCATGGTCATTGTTTGTGTTTTTAGGCAAGGAAGTATTTCTGAAACAATACACCAGTGGGGTATAGATTGCCCAGTTATTATATAAATTATATAAATAAAATTATATAAAATTAAAGGCTTTCAGTAAAAAATAATATATATATATATATATATATATTATATAATATAAATGGAATAAACTCCTTGGAAGAGTACAAAGAACATTATTAAAGATAAGCTAACCAAATAATATATTGATACTAATATGTTCAAGGCTCCACTGGGGCTTGGAAGTGAATGCCTCTAGAAACTCAAACCCACACTCTGCTTTTAGAGGTGAAGGATCAAGGACAAGGCTCAAAGAAAAAGGTTGCATTTATTGCAAATACAAGAAGCTCTAATAATAAAGGTTAGTTATTGTAGAATCAAGCAGTCGTAGACTCCATTTATAATTCAAACTCTTATGCTTGGATTTCTTTCTCTTCATGCTAATAGACTTCTTACCCTTTGTTTCTTGGCACTATGTTTGGAAAATGCTAAATGTCTGGTCCCTGGCTCTTTGCTTCCAGCACTACTGTCTTCAGCCTTCGCCCCAAATATCTCTTCTTTTCTCCCTCCTCTTCATCCTTGGCCTGGAAGTGCCAGGAACATCTATCCCCCTTTATCCCTGGCTATGGGAAACAGCATAGGCTTGTGTCCTTCCTTGCTGCCATTTCCTTGTCACTGGAGCTATCAAATTCTATCCCTTTGATTATTTTTCTATCTCCCATCCTTCTTGACAGAGCACATAGAAAAAAGCAATAGGGTCATTTCTTCTTCAGTAGAAGGCAGACAAATTCATCCTTTTTTTCCTGAAGTTTCTACCTAACTTCCCACTTCTTGGCTGCCAGTAAGTTCAGCAGTTCGAGTCCCACTAGCTTAAGGTTGACTCAACCTTCCATCCTTCCGAGATCGGTCAAATGTGGACCCAGAGTGTTGGGCGCAACATGCTGATTTCTGTAAACCACTTAGAGAGGGCTACAAAGCACTGTGAAGCGGTATATAAATCTAATTGCTATTGCTATTCCCTGACATCATGAAAACATGGGACAACAAAGAGCCCTCCTAGCGAAATCCAATCAAGACTACCTTAATTATTACTTGTCAAGCCTTGAAAAGCTTGATAGTTATCACAAGCATGTTCAATAGTATGCTGAACTGACTTGATAACCGTAATGTGGCCATAATATTCTTCCAGTTTTGAAAGTCAGGTAAGAGATGGGTATGTATTCTGAGTAGTGTTTAAAGGAAGGTTAAGACGGGACATAAGGGAATGAATAACTAGTATTCTAGTAGTATTAGTAACTAGTACTAGTTACTAGCTAGTATACATGTTACCTACCTCCACCAGGCCACAATGCAATTGGTACATTGGCTGAAGCTGATCAAATATGTCCCAGTCATATCCTCCTCCTCTTCAAGTCATGAATTCAGGTTACAGATAGTCCTTTCTTAACTACCCTATTTGGAGCTGGAATTTCCATCACTTAAGTGATGCAGTTGTTGAAATATCATGTTACTTAGTATCAGCAGCTGTCAGGTACAAGAAAGCAGGATGACACAGCTAGTTGATCAGAACTGTATGTTTATTACTGCTCATCTATTGATGGGAATCTCACTAGACTAGAGAAATTACTAGATAAACACTGCAGATATGGGAGGATCTGCTTTCCACTGCTTCTTCCACTTTACGATTTCAAGCTAGCCAGTCTTTTCACTCCTTTCCTCACTTCAGCTCCAAATTCCACTACAATGGTTCAGTAGTTCCAGTTGCAGTTGTTAGTTCATGTCACTTTTTCTGCCCGCTATGCTTGTCTCTGCCTCTGCTGTTTTGGCCACCCTGCCATCTATGACTGCTGTCTTCCACAGCACCAGATTGACCTTTGTTATCATCTTCTCCCACTGCTGACAAAAGCACTTGGCCAAGGCAGCTGCTGGCTCTTCAGTGGAGTGTGGGGCAACCAAAAGGACAGAAATGGAGAAATAGCTGATGAGCAAGCTGCAGTCAAAAAAGCAAGCAGGATATCAACTTCTGGAATTTTGATCTTGTGACTGTAGGGCACTGCAATGGCTGTAACAACAAAGAGTGGCTGTAACTATCATTTGTTTGGTGCTGTTGCAACTTTGATGGTTGGTTGATGAATGAACAAGCAAGGACTACCGATACATTTTGATGAATATCATACACTTTGTACTCTTTATATGAGCCTTGCATGTAAAATGTAAGATAATTTTATCTGTTTAAAAATGAATTTTATCAAGTCAAACCAAAGTTAGTTAGTTTGTTTAGTTAATTAATTAGACAGTGGTTCCCAAAGGGGGCGGTCCCACCCATGGGGGGTGGTGGGATGGCTTAAGGGGGCAGTAGGAGGCCAGGGGGGCGGCAGAGGATGGTATGAGGCCAGGAAAGCAACAGGGGGCGATAGGAGGCGAAGGGGGTGCCCATAATATGGACTATGCACCCAAAGCTCGGTCCGCCTCGAGAGAACACCCAAAGCTCACCCCGCATCACAGGAGCGGCCCTAGCTCGGCCCGCTCCGCAGGAGTGCCCAGAGCTCACGCCTGGATCGATCTCTGGGCATATGCTGGTCAAATTCTATCTCTTTCTGTCTGTGTCTCCCATTCTTTCTCTCTCTTTCTCTCACTCTGTCTCTCATTCTCTCTCTTTATCTATTCTCCCTCTTTCTCTCATTCTCTTTTTCTCTTTCAATCTCTGTTTGTTATAATGTTTGTTATAATTAAATAAGCTTTTAAAATTTTGTTATATTAAATAGGTGCCTTTTATATTAATAAAATGTATGTACCTTTTAAAAAAATTCATATTGTTGGGCCTCGGGATTTCAAATTGTGAACTTGGTGGTCCCGAGGTCAAAAAGATTTGCGA
>JANHFO010002577.1:69587-86778 GCA_032468095.1 Pareas carinatus
TGGTGGGTGGCAACCTGCCAATCCGGGCGCCCGTAGTTCCCGCGCTGGTGTGTGCCCTCCCCCTGGACACAACAAAACTGTTTATTGTAAATGCCAAATTAACCTTTTCAATATTCTCCAGAAGTTGTAGGTGCTCAAACACTGACGGTTTTTAAGAAGATAACCAAACGGACAACCATTTCTCTGAAATGGTATAGGTTTCCTACTTAAGCAGGAGGTTGAACTAGGAGATCTTCCAATTCTGTTATTCTGTTATGTAAAAAGCATTAAAACTTTAATTTCATGATTACTTAAGAGGTTAATGCTTAACCAAACACATCAGTATTCAATGAATGGGATGTGATTGCTTTTCCTTATAAAAATGGCTATGGTCTAATGGCCTTCATTATCTTCAAGTGAACTTTTCTCTCTCTTAATCTTGCACATTTTCTCCTCCCCTCCCATCATCTTCTCATAGAAACATCATGCTCCATGGGACATGACTTTAGAAGTGCAAGACAGAATGAATCAGATTTTTCTTGTGGAGAGAAAGATTCACTAATAAGGTTCTCATAGGTTTCCCTCTAATGACAGAGATAATGAAATGTTAATGATAATCTCTCACCTATGAGAATGGAAGAAAAAATATATATGCCATTTCCAGTTTTTGTGCTATTGTGGGAAAGAAAGGCTCCCATTTTCATCCTTGATTCACTGGCCTGACCTCATAAAATCCATAGTAGACTGAAAGTGGCTTAAGAGACGCTTCATGAGCTGGAAAAACCCACATGTATTCCAAAGAATATGTGCAGTTCACACAAAGGCTGAGCTCTACATATTAATTTTAACCAAAACTGGTTCAGTTAAATGAGTTAGAAAATAACATGAAAAACAAGGTTAAAACCTCCCAATGGCCCTGCTTTTCTAAGAATTTTTTTAAAGCGTGGAAATTAAAAGATAATTTTGGAAACACAAAAAAAGAAAGAGAAACAAGATAAACCGGACATTAGATGGAAATTAAAAATGAATTCAAGCTAGAGTTGAAGTAAGAGAGTGATGCAATATTTTTAAAAATTAAAACTTTAAGAGTGACGTTGTCTGCTATACAACACTCTTGTTTGTTGTGGGTACCTTTTTGTTACATTGGGGTGACATCTAGCAAATATAGCAGCATATAAAAGACAGATTTTCTACTGTAATATTCATGTACATCTGCCTCATTGACTTTGGTCTCTTGGATACCAAAAGCCATGCATAATTCACACATTACGTATTTACTTCAGGAAGCACTACCGCAATATCAATCTTTACCCCACAAACATGATTAAAGGCAAAAATAATGCCTCCACCAAAACTATACAAAAAAAGAACAGAATTGCAGGTGTGATATGAAAGTACATTTGGTAGAAATTCAGTTTCCTTCAAGTATTACCTTCTTAGAACAAACATGCAGAGAGATTGCAATATTAATTCAAAAAATAAAATAGATCATAAGGAAATTCATACAAGAGCTTGGCTGTAAGCAATACATACATTAAAAAAATATCTTTTTTTATGATATTACTTTTGGAAAATTGGACAATAAATTTGAAGGGTATATTTATGAAGTCATTTTTTAAGTTCCTAAGGAAGATTTTGATTGAAATGTGTTGAAGATTATATTAAATATTGATTATATAAGGACTACAGTTTTTCCATCTCATTTTGTTAAACACACAAATAGTCACAGTAGGTTTGTTATAACAGCAGCATTCAAGAAGTTATCTTTTGACCATAAAAAACACTGAAAAGAATGTAATAGTATTTCTTGGAATATATTCAGGGATAGAAATATTCTTATGTTGAATAATTTACATTGCATTACTTTGGAAAAAATATGTAACTGTGTAAGTAGTGATAACTCATACTAAAATCATGAATCCAGCTACAAGTCTAAGAACAGGTCTGATCTCAGAGAGAATAGGAGATATTAATATTGAGATATTGAGGTATGCCCACACATCAGAATAAGCAACTTGTTGATCTCCAGCTGATTGGATTCCAAGTTTAATAGTCATATCCAATCCTGAAAAACCAGCTGCTTCTTACATTCATCACTTTCAAGGACTTTAGTGAAAAGATGTCCATCATCTCACCATTAATTCTGATGAATGTTTAAAGGCATTCACAAGTTATGCATGTTTTTTGAGGAATATAAATATAGCTTGATAATGAATGGAAGCTGAGCAAATGCAGAGACAAGACAATAGCTCATTCAAACTCTGTTAAGCGAACATCTTTGAGAACAACCGGAACGTTTTATTGACTGTTGTTTGAAATGATGTAAGATCATTAAATTAGAAAATGGGGTACAAATATGGAAAATAAAATATTTTCCAAGTTTGGAAACTTTTCTCTTTTGCAGGGAGGGTCTTTTTTCTTTTTTTACATTCCTTGAATGTAGTCTCTCTGGTTTGGTAGATCTTTTAAGCTGCTGTGTTCAAGTTCTTTCAGATCTGAGCCCATCATATATCAATCAGAAGCACTGTTGATATTATGAACTTTATCAAGGGGACAGAAACCAATCCATGATTTTTCCCAGAGTCTTCATGTGTTCATAAGAAAATGCTTGATGAAGGCTACAGTTACATGTACTATTAGATGCATCATTCTTAACATTTTACAGTTTGAATCAACATTATGCACACAATTAACAGACTACTGTATAAATCCAGTGGTTATTTCAGTAGATTTTCCTTCAATGGGCCAGTAAAAATATGCCTAGAACAACTTTTGAATGACTCAATGCTTGTTTCATTTCAGTGCGGAAGCAGTTAGAAATCTTCTCATGGTAAGTGTCAACTCTATTGTGAACATATTCACTACAGCACCAGCATGATCTTCCGTTTCATATAAGTCGTCTGATCATACCTTTTGATGTAAGAGTGGCAACAATGATATCACATTAAACACTTAATATAAAATGTTCTTAGAAATAGCTTATGTCTCTAAATTATTGCCTTCTCAGTATATAATTCTACTTTATACTCTTTATTGTTCTAGTTTTTTCTACAATATTTGATCCCCACCCCTTGCAAAGGATTCTTTTAGGAATCTTTTGAAGTATTATTCAATCTTACTGTAGTTATTCGTAAACTACCCACTGTGGGAAAAAGGAATATTACTATCATTTTGGTAGCAAATGACATCTGCGTTTGATATTATGATGTTGCAGTGGTTTCCTCATCCGTATTCTAGATCCACAGCCCTAAACTGAGATAAATCCTATTCAATTCAGTGAAACTTGTATCTTTTAAAAGAAACCTATATAGAATTGTGTATTGGGATCCCAACTCTCTGTTTCATTAGTCTTCAGCAGTGCAGACAAAGAAAATATTATTAACATTATTTCAAATTTGTTATTGCACTCTCAAATGTTTCTACCACAAACATTTCCTCTGATTAAGTGAACATACAGTACTTCTAGTGACATTGATTAAAACTGAAGTACGTCCTTTCCTAAAATGCTTAACAATCTTCTATATATGGGCTGATTCATCTAGTTATTTCACCATGAAGGATACTGGAGGAATTTGTATTATCCAGATAGTAAACAGTGTCTTTAGTCTGAAAGATTCAAATATTTAGTCTGGTAAGGAAACAATCAGATAATTTCATTTATTTATATCTTCAGTACTTGTGCTGCTTCAAAACATCAGTCTTTTAAAAGGGATATTTGAAAAAAAACACCATTCTCTTTAAGGTTTTTAAAACCATGCCTGTAATTTTGTGAAAGATTAAAACATTGGGTTATGGCTGCTTTGCAGTCATGAAATATTTGCTGTGCCAGAAACAAAGGGAAAACACACATGTATACAAAGTGCTATAAAATACCAAGAAACTAGATGATAAACTGTGTCAGAGTGAACTTAAAAAAATTAGGCATTAAATCTCAAGTGAAATTTGGCACATAAAATAAAGGAGAGAGGGACAATTTATATATTAACTGTAGTCCTCCAAGATGTTTCACATTAAAATTTGCAGTTGCAATTTCTGAAAAAAGAAATTAAAAAGAGAGTAATAAAGAATTGTTCCTTTGAGTCATGCTCCCTTCTAGATGATTTCATGGAAGTGTTCATGCAGTTTTCTTGACAATAATTCAGAAGGGATTTGCCACTGCTGTCTTCTTGGATATTTTCAAAGTTTCTGGTCTAGTCTGAAACCCTGAGATTTCTTCGTATTTTTCAGTCCAAATTTTAAACAGTTCCAAGTCTGCTTAGTTCCGAACCAAAACAAGGATTTCCTCCATTCTCTTTATAATTTTATTCAATGAAATATTTTTACAATGTTATCTTTACTCTGCAAGAGAGATAGCTCTGATAGTTAAAAATGAGTTGGAAATAATAAAGCAAAGAGGGAAGTAAGTTTTTCTTACTGTATGCCCTACATACAGGTATCCCTAAATTGGATTAATTCATGAAGATTTTTTTCCTTAATCACTCTATGCCAGGGATCCCCAACCCCTGGTCCATGGATTGGCTCTGGTCTATGGCATGCCAGCAACTGGTCTGCAGAAACAAGCTAAGCCCTATTCACAAGATGTAGGCAGCATGCAAACCCATGCCCCCTCCAGTCCACGGAAAAATCTTTCTCCATGGAACCTGTGCCTGGTACCCAAAAGGTTGAGGGTCACTGCTCTATGCTATTAATCAAGGACGATATCTACTCTGTCACTAATCCATGAAATTAAAAAGAAAGGGATGGAAGAAACAGTGGATTCACTTATATGGTTATTTGTATCTCTGAATTTTCTATGCAGTTCCTGCACTAAGAGTTCTCTGAAAGCTACTTTATTTGTTATATATTTTTGTATAATAATCTCTGAATACTTAAGATTTCTTGGATCATTATCTAGACAACATAGCGGTCTTGCATGTCATAAAGGTTCACAATAGAAAGTATTGTGGAGTGGAAAAAATTGTATGTTTAAAAGGGTTGACAAGCTTATTAGTTTCATCATTCACCAAAATATCCTCTTCCTTGTTATTCACCTTTGTCCTGCAATTCCCAAAGATCCATTGAGACCAGTAAATAAGAAGAAGTCAGGTCAGCACTTTACTGGTTTATGTCCTTTGGCCTTTGATTCAGTGTTACAGTGGAATAAATTGACCAATATAATAAAGTAGTATTTTACGAATAAAAAGTCAAGTAAAATTGATTCCTGATTCTAAATGGGCTGCAGTATCTCTTTTCTTTTTGTTTATTTATTTTTGGTGCTATGACCTCATTGCTGATTACTGGCAGCTGGCTGAGTTAGTCCCTGTAGTTCTCTTGACAAGATTTTTAAGAAGTTGTTTGCCATTGCCTGCTTCTTAGGGTTGAGAGAGTGTGAGTAGCCTCGAAGATCACTCAACTGGCTTTCTATCTAATGTGGGATTGGAACTCACAAGTCTCCTAGGTTCTAGCCTAGTGCCTTAACTACTACACCAAACTAGCTATATTTCTTTTACAGCTCCCTGGATTTTAGAATTGAATTTAGCATAATACAGACTATCGTTCTGAACCAATTTGCCTAAAAATTAATTGTACGAGAGCAATTCAGAAAAAAAGCTTCCATTTGGTTATCAATGACAGACACTCGCAGATACAGAACTTCTATTATATACATTAGAAAACTACAACATTACACGTTACTTTTTTTGACATAATCACCATTCAAATTGAGGCACTTGTCATAACATCTTATAAGATTTGAAATTCCAGAAATCTCCCTCCTGGGGATGAAGCCACCCTGTAACAGCATTGTGAAGCACGTTGTCATTTATTTTATTTTATTTATTTATTTATAATTAAATTTATATACCACCCTACTCCTGAAGGACTCAAGGCGGTGAACAGCCATAAAAATACATAAATATACATATACATACACACATTAAAATCAGAATTAAAATAATTAACTGATGACTGATTAAAAGTTAAAACCAATTTAAAATAGATAAAAACCAATTAAAATCCAATTAAAATCAGCCTAAAAAGACATGTGGGAAATCAAGACAACCCAGTCTGAATGAAAAGGTGGGTCTTAAGAGCACACTGAAAGACCCGGAGATCAGAAATAGTACTATCTCCGGGGGAGTTCATTCCACAAGGTCGGCGCTGCCACAGAGAAGGCTCTACTCCTGGGGGTCGCCAGCCAACATTGTCTGGCGATGCAAGCGTTGGGGCATGCAGACTTCCGGTGTGGTGTTTGTTCACAATAATGCTTGCCTGCACACCACACAAGAACTTTTGGAGCAGTTCCGTTGGGATGTTTTTGATCATCCCCCGTATAGCCCAGTTTTTGCGCCAAACGATTTCCACTTCTTCTGGCTTCATTCCCAGAAGGGAAATTTCTTTGCAGAAGAAATTTAAAACCTTGTAAGACGTTATGACAAGTGCCTCAATTTGAATGGTGACTATGTTGAAAAGTAATGTAATGTAGTTTTCTAATGTGTATAATAAACCTGTATCTGCAAGTGTCTGTCATTGATAACCCAATGGACGTTTTTTCCCAAATTGTCCTCATATATAGGGGAATCCACAAGCTGTATAAATGTGCTTGTGTATCAAATAGTCATGTTGGTGATCTTGGTCACATGTACAGACTTTAGGATTACCTTGACAGAGAAAGGGAAAATCCCTTATAAAAGCAAACAAAAGGGAAACATTGCTTGAATCTAAAGGATGGGAGTTGATAACAAAAACATCTCAAATATACACCCCTCTCCCCTTATTAAAATCAGTATAAGAGAAAGCAAGAAAAGGAAGCACCACTCGGCTTGCAAGATTATGTTATGTTATGTTATGTTATGTTATGTTGTGTTGTGTTGTGTTGTGTTGTGTTATGTTATGTTGTTATGTTATGTTATGTTAGTATAGACCAATGGTCGCGAACCGTTTTGACCTCAGGGACCACCAAATTCACAAATTGAAATCCCGAGGGCCACCAATATGAATTTTTTTAAAAAAAGTACATACATTTGTAAAATAATGGTCAGAGAACTTCCATTTTATTAATATAAAAGGCACATATTTAATATAACAAAATTTAAAAAGCTTATTTAATTATAACAAAAATTATACAGAGATCAAGAGAGAGAAACAGAATGATAGAGAAAGAGAAAGAGAGAATGAGAAAAAGAAATAGAGAATGAGAGACAGACAGAGTGAGAGAAAGAGAGATAAAGAATGAGAGATAAAGACAGACAGAAAGAGAGACAAAATGAGAGAGAGAGAGAGAGAGAGAGAGACAGACAGACAGACAGACAGACAGACAGACAGACATAGAGAAAGAGAGAGAGAGACAAAGACAGACAAACAGACACACAAAGAGAAAGACACACACATACTGCTCTGGCGCTCCACTCCCTCCTCTTCACTTGCTCGCCAGCTCAGCTGAGCTCTGGGCGCCCCTGCTGCGCGGGTCGATCTGCGGGCCTCCAACCAATCCTCGGGTCAATCTCCAGGCACCCGCAGGCCTATCTCCAGGTCTCCGGGCACCTTGTGGATTGATTTCTGGGCACCCGCAGGCCGAATTATAGGCCTCGAGGCACCCGACGGGCCAATCTCTGGGTATCTGCGGACCAAATTTTAAGCCTCTGGGCGCCTCCGGGCCAATCTCCAGGCCTCCGGGCGCCTCACGGATCGATCTCTGGGCACCCACGGATCAAATTATAGACCTCTGGGCGCCCCACGGATCGGTCTCTGGGCCTCTGAACACCACGCTGGTCGATCTTTGGGTGCCACACTGGCTGGCACTCCTGCCGGCCGAGCCGACCCCTCACAGCCAACCCAGATCTTCTGGCGGCCCACCAGTGGTATAGACGATCTAAATAAAAATGTTTTTAGTCATTCCTGAAGACTATTTCTTGGCATAGTCTGCTTCTTATGACTGACATCATGCGATCAAAGTCCCACCTCCTTTGTACAAGTCTCACCTAAAATGGGCATGGCTTTGATCACACAATCATGGCCAGGATCCTGGCTTCTTTTTAACCTCCTTCCTGCAGCTCCCTCTGATTTTATAAGAATTTAAATAAT
The DNA here is from genome assembly GCA_032468095.1 of Pareas carinatus. NCBI lineage: Eukaryota > Metazoa > Chordata > Lepidosauria > Squamata > Pareidae > Pareas > Pareas carinatus. The sequence goes on from JANHFO010002577.1 coordinate 77,628, forward strand.
TTCATCATTTCAGAGTATAAAATGTGTCAATTGTTCCTTGTTGCGATGACTTTAAATAATACTCCTCATTCTTCCTCATGCATTATTACAGCATAACTAATGGATGTGGTAGTTATGGGGGAACCACAACACAGGTTTATGTATTGCGGAGCCTATGAAGGAAGCAGTGACAGTATAGAAAATGAATAGTTTTTAGTTTAAAGCTTTATACAGAGTCCTTTTATTCATCTCTGTTTAGCTGCCGCCTCATCTAGAGTGACCAAAGGAACTATGGGGTTATTCCATTACAATAGTCTAGCAGCCAGGGAACCAAGCGAGAAAGGATAGAGTCCCATAAAGGAGCAGAATATTTTAAAACTTTAGAAATATTTTAGAGAAGATGCTAATAATTTAATTTGTTTCAATTACTAATATAAATGGGAAATTAATGACCTTCTAATGAACAAACCAAGAGCTTTAAATACCTAACCATCACATGGAAGCAACACACTGGTGAAGCTTGGTGCTCCTCAGCATCCTGGCTCCCTTTTGCCATTTCCATATATTCATTTAAGATATTTTCCTCCTTTTTCAGAAGCATGTTCAGCTGATATCTTCAGGATATCATGAAAGAACACAGAACTAAACTTCAGGGCATTTTTTTTTAGCATTTTTGCCATTTGCAGGATACATTAAACCATTAAATGCGTCCTTAGGTCTTGCAGAGCTTAACAATAATCCATAGGAAGCACTGGATACTGTAAACCCATGTTCTTTTGTACATGTGTCATCTCTCCTGCGGGAACTGCATTGGTTGCTGATTTGTTTCCAGATGCAGTTCAAAGTGCTGGTTGTCACCTTTAAAGCCCTTTATGGCTTGTGACCAGGTTATCCGAGGGACTGTCTCTTGCCAGTCACATTCACCCAACCCCCTAGAGTGTGGAGGCAGGGAATGTTGCGAGTTCAGTCACGTAAGGAAGTATATCTGGCAGGACTCAGAAGAATGGCTTCTTCATAGTGACTCCCTCCCTCTTGAACATCATCCCTTCAGAAATTGGATTGACCCCCTACTCTGACAGCTTTTTGAAAGCCCTGGGACTGGGGAAGCCAGAATTGGATGGAACTCATTAAATGGATATGAGTGTGTGTTGTCACGAGGGGTGGGGTGTTACCATTTTTATTATTTTATTATCTTTTATTATTTTTACTTCTTCCACATTGTGTTTTTATTTTCTGTAAGCCGCCTAGATTCATTGTGAGCGAGTAGCCGGATTTTCCAATTAAATAAATAAAGTAAATCAATCTAAAAGCACCCATTATTATTTGTTTAATATTGATTTATATGTTCACCTATCTCATCAGTTTGACTCTGGGCAGCTAACTAAAATTAAAGTACAATACAAGCACATTTATGCTAAAAAAATGCACGGATTTCTTTCCTTGACTCCCTTTCCCCTGCTTCAAAAAAACACAAACCATATTTATTTATTTATTTATTTAATTTATATACCACTGAAACCCTAAGATTTCCAAAGAAAAAACAGCCAAATTTTAAACTGATGTTATTTTTTAAAGACAGGCAGCAATTTCCCAGCATAAATGTTCTGCTAGATCTGCTGAAGATCATCAAAGGGGGAAAAAAATCCCCTAATAATAATGAAGTGACTACTTATCTATTTCTATCAACTTGTGATACTTAAAATGATGCTCTGGCCATGGAGCTAGTCTCCGTGTGTTTGTTTTCGTTGAATATCATAAATTACAAGCTATTCAGGTTGTCAATCATAATATCACAATGGAACAAATAATGCTCCCAAGGAATTTGCTTTTGAATTCCTGTTCCTTCCATGCTAAAATCATGCTTGCACCACTCTGCAAGAATGTGAATGAAATAGTATCAACAATTTATGGGGCAGCATGAAATGTGTGCCTAGCAACATCCCTTAGATTGTCCCAGATTTCAAGCTGCTTTCCAGATTTACAGGTAGAATAATGGTCCCTGGAGTTCAGAATGTCTTCCAGTGTTAAACAGAAGATTCTAGCAGCAAAACTAATGAACTGTTTACTTCTTAAAATTTCACAGAGTCTAAAATTGGGGACCTTTAGCTTGCCATCTCCAAATAGGTCTGACAAAAATTCCCTGGTGAGACACTGCCAAGGAAAATATATAATACTGAGCTAAATGGACCAGAAGATGGTTCAGATTGTTTAATGGTTTCTAGGGTGCATAAAGAGCATTGTGTCTTTAGAGGCCTCAGTTCAGAACTGCAGAAACAGCTTGATCAAATTGAGTCACTCTGAGGGTAGTCCAGTTCATTTTGATTCTTGGATTTGTACATTATTATGCTTATTTGAAAAAATGTCTCACTACTACTTTTATCCTGACTGTTCACTTCTCCCTTCTTCTATATTGAAGCATGATTATATGCAAGAATCTCTAGTTAACAGTATCTGAAAAAGAAAGAATAAGCATGGTAACCACGATAGGAAAAGAACAGCTAAAAGAACACTGTCTTATGCACCAGGCTAACTCTAGCCTTTCAAGCCAAAAAGAAAAATATGGGAGTTGACAAAATTCCGTTTTGCTATTTTTTGTTAAGAATTTGTATTGAAATGTATGAATGACTTTGTAAATGGGATAAACGGTAAAGTGTAATCCACTCTTCATTACAAGGTGTTTGGGATTTTAAACCTGACAATATGTGGGGAAAGCAAAGCTAATAATTATTGTCCCTTATTTTTAGCTCTTTTGTTCATAGGGTTTATATGTTGTTCCAATCCAAAAGAATTCTGGGGGATTACACTGCTGTCTTGCAGTAAGAAGATTAACAATACAAATGAACTACCATAACAATGTAGTTACAGTTGTCTTTACAAAACCTTTGGGACCTGAGGAACAATCAAACATCAAGGAAAAACCCATGATCAGGGTTCACTTCCTGTAGCAGCATCACTCCAAATGCCCCCTTAAAAATCCAGGTTTCTTAAAAATTTAGCAAGAGGAAAGCTAGTCTGATCTCAGAAAGTACATTTTCCCAAGGTGGGGGGAAAGACCTTTAATCACAATCCTATATCTCCTTTTAAAAAAAGAGAGTAATCCTCCAAAATGGATCAATCATTACTTACCCATTAGTAAACATACATAACATTGTACTATTGATTAATCATAATTAGTAATAGTGTATTATGTCTTTTACATTGCTTACACTTTCTATATTTTCCTCTTGCATTGTGTACTTATATGTTGTAGTAAAAACTGCCTCTTGCTCTAGCTTTTGCATGTAGAAATATCTACAGAATCCAATGGCACATATGTATAAGGAAGACAACTAAGACAGCAGTAATGTGCACGAATAGTGGTTCAACATACCAAGTAGTTAGAAAGAAATCTATTTTTTTGTTATATTTGTTTGCCATCCATACTGACTTGAAGCAGTTTTCTATTAGGACACCCACTTCTCCCAAACCAGTGTTACATCTTTTAGTTAGCAGTTAGTTAGACTTATATATCGCTTCACAGTGCTTTATAGCCCTCTCTAAGCGGTTTACAGAAACCAGCATATTGCCCTCAACAATCTGGGTCCTCATTTGACCGACCTCGGAAGGATGGAAGGCTGAGTCAACCTTGAACTAGTGGGACTAGAACTGCTGAACTTACTGGCAGCTGACTGTTAACAGAAGTAGAATGCAGTACTGCACTCTAACCACTGCACAACTACAGCTCTTAAAGGCCCATGGTTTATTTATGGCATTTTTTTTCAATTCCGTCTCCCCCTAACATTTCTTATTTTCACTGCTATTGATGAAATATAATTAGCAGTCATCTTTTTCTTTATAAATAAATGGACGGCATTTTTATTTTATTTACTTTTACTGCTCACTGACTGCTATTAAATATATTGTTGAAATCAGGTGGATCTGAACTCTTAATTCATACAAATATACTAAGCAACTATCTTAAATATATTATTTAAGATATTATTATTGAATGGACTAGATTCAGTACATGCACCTTTTTATTTCTCAAAATGAATTCAAAATTGTGTTACATAATAATTAATTACCACAGTAACAAACAAATCCAATATAAAATTTAAAAAAACAAGATATCATTCAAAATATAATAGAACCATAGAATTGGAATGGGCATTTAGATCACCTAGTTCACTATAGGAATTCTATATCCCTGGCAGATAGTTTCTCCTAATAATATGGGTGGCCCTTGTTCCAATTTTTAAGCTTTGTTTATTAAAAGTTTACTTTAAAAAAGCATTATTCACATTATTAATTGGAAAGATTATATTGCTTGTCAAAATTATTATTTTTATTAATTTTTTATTTAACTCTCTACAATTATCTAGAGGTTCTCTATATGTGAGATGTTCTCCACGGGTCTTCCAAATTAGTTCGCCTGAATTTCTGAGCTGGAATGGATATTTTTAATATACAATGAATCTCCCCCTTTTTTATTGCTTATAAGCTTTTCTTTAATATATTGTATTCTTCAGTACAAATATATTGTATTATTAATTATGGTAACAAGTTCTAGCTATTTAATCATATTAATTTTGAAGATAAGCTGTGATTGTAAATTAAGCTAAAATTTTGTCTCAAATTTATGTGTAAGATTTCTCTTTACAGTGATAACTGTTGAAAGTTATATCTTACTTCTAGTGATATAAGCATCTATAAGCTTTTTGAACAATTGCACTATTTTACTTTTGGAGACACTGTATAATCCTTGACAAAGTCTACTAAAATAATGTTAACATTTACAGTATAAGTTATATTTTGCATATACTTGTATCACACAATTTTTCAGAGTTAAGAAGAATAAATAAATGATAAATGGAGAATAAATCTTTGATTACAGAAATGGTGTGTTAGATATATGTATGTGTATATGTGTGTATGTGTGTATACACACACACACACACACAGAACTTAAATTAGTGAACATTAAACAATAGTAATATTGTTTCAGGTAAGTAATCAGAAAAAATGAGATTATTTTCAAATAGTTTGCCTTCAAAATTTGATAGCAATCCCTAAATCAGTTAAAGTCAGTTAAAGAAAGGACTATGGATGTTTCAGTAACAGGAGCCATAACATATCATAACTTGTGGACTTCAGGTGAGGGAAAATAGTCTAGATTGCAGGGGTTTTAAATTGTACTTTAAATTACACAATTATCACTGATAAATGAAGACAAATAGAATATTTTCTGTTGTGTTTTTTCACACAAAAGTTAACACTGACAAGATAATTAAGAAGTATTATAATAAATAATATTACTTCTAAACTACTAAATTAATTTTCCCATCAAGTCTTCATATCTGTATAGAACAAGAATAAATGTCTGAGAGTTGTCTAAACTTATTAAGAAAGATTTCAAGCAGCACAAACATCAGTGTCTACAGATGCCAACATTTGCATACCATAAACTTAGGGAGCACACAAACATACATAACAAAATTTATCAAATTAAAGTGATCAGTGTGGTATTAGAAAGCAAATTTGTTCTCATTTAAATAATTCACTGAATCAGTGACTTACTTTCTACAAAACTATATTTTTTTAACATGTCAGTTAGCTAACATTAGAGCCTCTGAAAAGCTATGAAATCTTCAATCCCAAAACTTTGGGTTTTTAAAAGTAACATGCTTTTGGAGAATCATGGGTTCAGGACTTCAGAAACGTATCAAAGATTGTCAGAAGTAGATCTAGATGGCCATCTGGCAAATATTTAGATTATGCACTTTGGTGAAAAATTCAAATTAATTATTGAGTCTAATGTTTAAATAAAAATGTGTTTGCAAATCATATTACTTAAAGAATATATTCCTTTAAAAGCCATTGATATTATTATAATGAAATCCTGTGCATGTCTACTTGAAAATAAGTCACAGGGGGTTTAACAGGATTTACTGTCAAATATATATAGGATTGTGATCTTGAATGATCTTAGCTTTCTCTATGAAGCATTGAAAATGGCCAGTCCTAGCTTAGGGATCCATATATGTAAATGTGCATATATGACCCTGTATCAGGGTTAGTATTTTCCCCAGATTTCATTTTTCCTTGAAGTGTATAAATGTTCTTAAAAGTACACTGTGGGAGATGTTTCTTCCTTTGTCTAAATAAGAGAACATAGTTTTCTAATACTTCTTTTGGAAAGGAGTGCAGAATGAGATCAGAACTGCCATTGGGATGTAGAAATACCCATTACCAGACATCACAAGGGCTACTTCACTGCCAATGGATCTGGAGGAGGGGCTAATTACAAACATCTTTTCTTTTGGCCAAAAAATACATTTTTATGGTATTACAACTGAACATCTGGGCTTACTTCTTCTATTTTAATAATTGTATACAACCATTTGGAAAATGATTACTTTTACTAAAACATGAAGCTATTTAAGATAGAACTCTATTTCTTCCACCATAATATGGTTTCTCTTTGCACAACAATAATTCACTACACTGACACCTGAGTCTACTAATATATTTGATGATATCCTATTTCTTTATACCTTGCCCTTGTTTTAATATTCTCTAGGGAGGAGTATATACTTAGAAACAGTTTATTCTTTATGCTGCTTAGGAACTTATGATCCTGGAATGTTAATGAAATAATTTATGTAACAAAGACATTGATTGTTATTGGTATGGCTTTATTTCAGCTACTTCCAAAAGCTATAAAAAATTATTTTCTTTCTTCTACTGCCTTTTGGATATGTTGCAAGTCTTGATTAAGTGTATTTTTTCATTATTCCAATGTGTGCTCATTTTTGTGAAATATAACACAAAAACATTATCAACATTACAAGCAGTAAGGGCTGCAAGTCCCAAGGACTTCAGTTACTGAAAAGATGAAGAATCAAAATATGAAATGCTTTCTAAAATTTGTGGTCATGTTTTGATCTTGAAATGTTCTCTGCTCAGAATGGATTGGTGTTGAGATTTGCTTCATTTCAAAACCGAGACTTGACTTGACAGAAGGTATGGCTAGCTGTAATCCTATTAAAAATTAGGATATACTGTATCTTTTTCAACCACTCCCATTTGCTTTACTTGTACTGTTACAATCTTTTAAACCAACTAGTAAATATTGCAAGTCTCTGGGAGTTTTCAGTCTCTCTACTTTCAGTTTATGAAAAAAATGAAGTATCATCAGATTCTTTTTAATGGTTTTGATTGCCTGAATGATTGGATCTATAAAAGGTAGCATGGTACGAACCAAGGTACATTATCCTGGTGAATCCATATGGATTTGTTGTGTATGCATATCCAAGAAGTAGTTCTAGCATTCCACATTTCATGGAGAAAAAATTGAGAAACCCTCCCCACAAAAAAAGTTTTTTCAATACATGAACATACTGGCTTTGATATGTGCCTGGAGACTACAAAATTTAAAACAAGGACTAGATATTTTATTAGAGAAGACACTAAGCATTCTAGAATTGACATGTACTGTTTTTTCAGGCTGTCTCCAATGCTTCCATATCACATATTAAAGAAGAGATTCTCTGAATCGCAGTTGCTGATCATTGTCCAATTTCAATAACATGGTTCCAAAAAGAAAAACATCATTTCTTTAAATGGAAGAACACAATATTTCTGAAATAATGCAAACAAAGTAAATATATTTCAAGAGGAAAATTAAGGATGACAGTTGATTTTTAAACAAATGCATTAGAAGATACCAACAGTTACAAAAAAGACAGTAGTAATATTTTTAGATGTTGAAAAAGACTTTGATAACATGGGATAACCTTTCTTATTAGTAGTTTTAAACAAAATCAACTCAGGAGAAAATTAAAAATTGGGTGGAAAGCATATATCAAATAGCAAAAATTAAAACAAGTAGAATATGTGGCATGAGTTTTCCAGCAAGCAAAGGATCCAGGCAAAGCTGCCCACTGTATCCCTTATTAGTTTTAATTGCTTTAGATGTTTTGGTAGACAAGATTCATACAAACAAATAAATATTTGGGATTAAAATTTAAGGAGAAAAAATTCAAGTTGAAACGGTACATGGATAAGGAATACTAACCATTATGTAACTACAGAACTTCATAAGACAAGATTTTGATGAAACAGCCAAATATAATAACAAGGTATTTCACCTCAAAGGACCACATTTGAAAGTTCTAGTATACCATGTTGACATGGCTACCTCCTTCCCATATCTGAATGGTGGTGAGAAGGATTTACTACTGCAGAATCTGTGGTGATTTTTCTTTGTTTGTTATTCTATGAGCTTGGTCATTTTTGCTTTTCCAAAAAAGACACTGAACTGAGCAGTGTATAATTTTTCCTGCATGTATAATCTTCCTTGGGTCTTGTTTGAAAAAATGGTTTCTCACTTACTGCCTTTCAGTATCCCAACCTTGAGCTTCCTCATAAATTCTTGGTGGATGCCATCTGGCGTCACCTTTTTCTCTACTTGAATGACAAAAAAACCCTATCTAGCACATGCTTCTTACATGTGAAAATGTCAATGCTATGTATGCTTCAGAAAAGCACTATCAGTGAAATACAGTTACTCTTTGAGGGACACCCAGAAGACTAATTTATTATGGAATTACTTAACAAAATAAAAAGAAAAGCAGATGTTTTTCTTTTTTCCAAAGAGAGTTATGTTTAGTGCATCATAGCGTTCAATACAATGTTGTAAATAAATACAGTGATAATATTAATTAGCAAAAAATATGTGACTGAATTTATACAATTAAATTAAAAGGCCTGCAAGCAACAACCCCCTCAATAATCTTAATGAATGGGTAGCAGGGAAAATTAAAGAACTTGTTTCATGCATTCTCCCAGAATTCTGTGCACTTCATAAGCAGGCAATCAAAACTTCAAAAAGTTTGGGTAATGAAGCGTCTGCAAGAAAACAACCAAGCTCAGAGAGCACCAAGGATCCCTCACTGTGAATTTTGTCTCTGAAAAGTACTTTGGAATGTACAAAGGAAGCAGTTACAATCTTCTTCTGGATTTTCATACTTTCCAGAGATTGAAACCAAATGCTGCACATTCATACTAAAAAATCTTTAACCCTTTAACTAAACAGGATTATGGATAAAAAAAATACTTACACATATATAATGAACAATTATATAACTACTAGCTCATTTTGAAAGAAAAGAAAGAGGAAAGAAAATAGGAA
>JANHFO010002577.1:87241-102435 GCA_032468095.1 Pareas carinatus
ATCATTATAAATAGTTTTCTTGTAAATCTGATAAATCTAAAAATACTGATCTAATTCAACATTTTGTTTCCACTGTGGGCTGACTAGATATAGAAATCAATTTGAATATAAGCAGCATCTTCCTGCTTGTATTCAGCAATATACCTGCAATATTTATAGTAGCACATACTAATCCTGATCAGTAACTATAGTAGCTTGGGGTCAGTGCTTGTACTGATAGCATGAATTGAACCACACTTTGGTAGATGAAAATGTCTTTCTGGGAATAAATCCTCCAAATCCGATTGAGCTTAGTGTTGCATGGAAACAGACAGAGCTTCACTATGAGTCCATTTCCTTTATAACATGTTTCTTCTGACCCTTCCATCAATTTTTAACATTCCTCTTACAGACATAAGGATTATGTGGTTATTCTTAATAAATGACTTATCCCTCCATTTGTCTATTTTCTTTTTCCCTACAGAAAACGCCGTAAGCAGTTTACGCGATCACAGCTGAAAAGAGCTTGTAGAATGCCGTGCACTTTAATTCTGAGGAAAGCAAAGTCCCTTATGACTCACAAAGAGACTCAAGAGAATTTGAGCAGTCATTCGCAGATGAAGACACAACAGTGAAAATTCTTCTTTTGTGATTATTTTTAAAAGCTCCACCATCCAACCCCTCCCACATAACACAACATTTTTGGAAGCTGGGCAGACGTCTGTTGTTTTCTGTGTCCTTACATCGCTAGGACAATTGAGGGCAAGTCTGTGCTTAATTTACTAAGGAAGAAAACTCAGATTGGGGTCTTTCCTAAATGAAAAAACAACTTTTGAGATAAAGCAAACAAGAATATTGAATGATTTACCTAAATGTCTCTTCGGTGCACTAATAGTTGCAGTCTCTTTTCATTGATGAAGAAACAGAAAATGCCTTTTTTTCAGTCAGATTCAGAAAATCTACTAGTTCCTGATGAACTTTCTTCTGCCAAGACTATCTTATAGTAATGCGTTTCATGGATTCAGAGAAGTGCTGCCTTTTCAAGGTCTGCATACATTGCACTAGCCCATCTTAACTTTGGAGCTATGTCTGTTGAAGCACAATTGCCAAATCGCATTGCCTAATCTTTTTTTTAAAGTGCTGTACTTGAGACATAGCAGTTTCATCAATGCAGAGAATCTAAAGTATTACTGAAGTGGAACAGGACGGGGGCTGAGCAAAACTGCCTGAAAATCAGCCGATATGGTCTGAATTATACATCCAAACATCATCAATAAAGATCTATAAAAGTTATTTTTCTGTTATATTCTGAACAGGAGCCATGCTTCGCCATGATTTTTATGGATAGCAACTGCTAGGACTGAGAATTATTTCTTTAATGGAACTTTAAACCTGTTTCTCATTATTTATAGAAACAGCCGCATAATTTAGTGGTCCTCTCTAGTAGCTCAGACAAACAAAGTTTCCCTTTGATAGTTGATGGGGAAGTGGCTTTGAAAAATAAATTGTAATTGCCTAGGTTGGAGAAAGACATACATCTCAACTAACTCGCTTCCTAAAGCAAAACAGAGCCTGCCTTCCCTCCCCTCCATCTAATATTCCCCCCTCCACTGTGTAGCCTTCAGAACTCCTTTCTGTAATCCCTTAGACCCATCTTTGATTTAGACTGCAGCTAAACACCGAGAACAATGTAATCTATCTTGAGTGGTGCCAAATCCCTCTAAAGCAGTGGTGACAGCTTACAGTTCACCATGGCAGGCACTTTTTTCATTTACACTGCTTTGTTTTCTATAACTGTCCTTCAAGTCATTTTTCTGATAGGAAATATTCTGGTCATGGGCTATAGTCAATACGAGGAAGATTAGATTCTGGTCATGGATACAGCATGAGGCAACTTCTTCATACTGCAGGCAATAAAAGCATACATTTTGGTCCCAAGTACTCATCCTGGGGTGCCCAAACATTTCTATTTGTTGGAGGGCAAAGTTACAGATGTGAAAAATTGATTGAGCTGCCTTAAACTTCTCATAATCCAGCTCTGCATTGACATTTATTAATGGTAAACCAACTTTGATACACACATTTCCTGGATCTGAATCTTTATGAAGAGCCTCTTTGCAAATATTTTTTTCTTGTCATCAAGAACAACTAGCTGTAATTCAGAAGTCTCAGGAAGGTCACAGTTTGCTCACCTGGCTTCTGTTTTGTCTGTTGGTTAACAATATTAACTAGTAACTTGTCTGGAACTTGCTTTTATTCCTGGCTCATAAGTATTCATATAGAGCTCTCTCTTTCCCCGTCTTTTCCACAAGCTAATTAGCAAAGGCAGAAGTTTGCAATTTTTAATGTTATGCCATAAGGAATGGGAAAAGCTCATTTCATTACTGTTGTGAGGTTTAAACCTTTGCAGTAATGTTCTTGCTCACTTTTCCAGATGACATGTGCTAAATGGGATTTTATATCCCTATTCCCTCATCAAAATGAAACAAGTGCATTGAAGCGAATCAAGATACTTAGTGTGACCAACTTTATGATGGTGGAGATGGTTTGGCATTTATATACTTCCTTCAGCAAATTGGAAAAATCTTTCACATATTTTGTGAGTGATCCTTCAAACAGGTTTATATAATAGATACCTATTTATATAGCCATGTATGCAAAGAGGGAGTTAATGTTAGAGTAGTGTGTGTGATAAATATCATGGCAATGCACAGGACCAGACAATAGATTACAAATCTAGAAACTCCAAGTTCAGAACTTGTATCTTCCATGAACTAATCCAGTAAACATAAATAAGATGTTCCATCATCCCCTATATCAGTGGCCCCCAACGTTTTGGGTATCAGAGATCAGAGGACCAGGGGACACATGATTTTGTATGCTGCCTGCATCATGCGAATGGAACTTGGCTTGTTTGTGTAGCCTGGTTGCTGGCATGCTTTGGTCCAGTGCCAGTCCACAGTACCAGGGTTGGGGACCCCTACCCTATATTATGTGGATCAAAATTTTCTCTTAATTTTCAGCCTTGGTGAAGATTACTGAAATGTCATAGGTGAAGTGCTTTCAGTACTGTAAAAGAGTAATATCGCCACCATCGTGTTCAGAATGAAAGCTGATTAGTCTAACCCCCCCCTCCAATAACCCTCCTGTATCTGAGCTAGAATATTTATGTAGTAGACTACCTGCATGGGAGCCTGGAACATGGATGATTCTGTCATTATTCAAATTATACAAATTACACATTTCACATAACTTGTATGATGATGTCATGATGCATATAATGACACTTGTCCCCCTTCCAATGTCCATGTTTACCTGGCAATACCCTAGGTATACCAAGGAATACCTTGACTTCTGCTGAAGAATGGGAAGGTCTAAACTATGCCATGAGAAATATTATTGCGTCAAGGTCCACTTAGTGAGTGTAGATGTGATAAAGATTTGAAATGAGTATCAATCTAAACATTTCAAATATAAGCAATTTTGGGGCATCCCAAATATCATCAAAGGCTGGGCCTACACTTCCCTCTTCCATTGCAACTAAAAGCAATGGTGCAAACCAACAGACAGGGTAGTGATCTCCAGTAAACATTAGACACCTGCACTCATTTCCTTATGAAATCTGGGAGTTACTGTCCATCTTGTTTTTTAACAAAGGGAAAAATATTCCACTGTTGCTGTTACCAAGGTTATTTTGCAGGTAATCTCTTACTTTCAAATGTAATATATTAATGTCATCAAGTGTATGCAGACTACTGATTGTGTGATACATTAATTTGAATCAGTGGCCCTCTGGAGACAGCAGGCACACTGCAAAAGAAGTATGAAAGCATCTGAAATATATGTACATTGTGGGTTTCTTTTTTTAATCCACAGTAATAGTAATCTGTGCCCTTTAAAAATGTTTTAGCTGTAACAAGAAAAATAATCATTCAGTTATACCAAGGTTGAAGAATTTATAACTGCAATATTGCATGCAAGGAACAATAGTAACCATCAACAGCAACAAAATGATTTTTATTAAATTGCCTGTCTTAGAGTGCACCTATTTTCCTGAATAAGCAGATTCAATTATGCTCTCTAAGATGCAAGTGCTGAATGTCAACAAAATGTTTTGTTGCAGACTCTACTCATAATACTTTTTTGCCACATGGAAATACATCTTTCTATAGAACTAAATTGCAATTTGGGTTGCAATTAATTTCACAATACATTTCCAGATCATTTGTGGTAATATATTATTTTAAAATCTGAATAAAACAAGGATTTTGTCATTATGCCAATGTCTATTATTCTTTCTAAAGCACTCCACCCTCTATGTTAAAAAGACAAAGCCAGGGATTCCAGGTCTCTCCCAATAATATCATTCAGCTGATAGATATGTTCCAATCCATAAAGTAATCTGCTTCATTGTTATTTAGATTTTTTTTTGTTTAACAAATCAATTGTGCAGAAAATACTTAAAATAGATAAAGATGTTTATTTCTCATCTATTAAAATGATTATTTGGATGAATTCACTGCTTTTATGAGTGAAAATGTGAATGGATTTTTTTTAATTGGGATTTTAAAGTTCTGGATGTGTATCAGAAGTCCAGAACATTTTAAGGAAGAGTTCCTTGTAATGTCTACTGAACATGTTCGATATACATTTCAAAAACCTGGCAGATGAGCTGCTACAAGATCATTGCAACAAAAGGCTCACATGCTGAAACAAGCCATATCGTTATCAATTATATTTCAACTAATTTACTTGCATTGAATATTGTGGGATTTACTTCTGAGTAAACATGCATAAAATTGCAGTATGCGACCAATCAGGGCAAACTTTGCTGTTTTTTTGTCTTCCAGATGTGTAGGGCAAAACAAGAATTGGGACCACAGTTTTTGAAGGTATCGGCTAGGGGAACGCTGTTTCAAGTAAACCATTAACAGCTATCTAGATTAGGAGACAAAACATAAAAGAAATCAGGGGTTTGTTATGCTTAAATGCTTGTATTTCTAGCCTGATTATTAAAACTCAAGAGCAAAAGCCTCATTTTTAAACCCAATTTTCAATTTTGTAGCCTAGCAGCTTTTTACAATTTTGATTCTGAAATTACATGTTTTATTTCCAGAAAGAAAAGTAAAATTCCTGTGTGAAGAAAAACCTGAGATCTTGTCTTCTGATTTAATCTCAAACCATTCCAGAAGAGAATGCCTTGCCTTCTTCATCAATAGTTGAAAGTCAAAGCTAGGACTCTGGAGAATTTGGTGATGTATATTTAGTATCTGCTAGAACAGATATTGCTGGGCATTAGTGCACATCTCTCTCTCTGTGTACAATAAAACCTCATTGTTACACAAATGTGTCACTTGTCATTTGCTAAGTTTTGGAAATGCAAAGTAAGTCATGCATATATTTTTTTCCAATAATTGCTGTAAATGCTTGAGGAGAAGGAAATACTCATATATTAAAAATTTATCATATAGATGGAACTCTATGGCCTAATATCAATGTTTTACCATAATCACTGATGATTTAATGTGAACTATTATAAGAATAGTGCAATGTTGACTCTATCAGCCATAGTTCAGTCAAATGAGACAGCAAAGATCAGAACAATTGATTTTTTTTCAATTAATTGTTGGTTTCCAAAGCTTTTCTACTTTCCACCATGGGAATTTGGAATAGAACACTATTTTCTAGTTCCCTGTGACAAGAGGTACTTACCGTAACCACCTGAGTCAGCCCACATAGCATAACCAAGTATAATTAAATAAATCAAAAGAAAGGTTGGATCAAAACTACAAGACGTTTCTTTTGCTTTTCCAGCTTTCTACTTTCTTTTTAGTATTATATACATTGTACAGTAAACATATTGCACATGACTTAATTAATCAGTCCAGGGGCATCTATCATGTGAATATTGCCACATCTATAAAAACCTATGCCCCCTTTGCTTGCAAAGCTCATATGTACATTCTAACTTTTCTTTCAGAATAGAATTTAAAGGAGCATTTCCCCTAGATAATATTGTCTACATCCAAAGTTGATAAACTTTGGGAAAAATGTATTTATCTATCAAATTTGTATGCAATTTAACTTCCAAGGACTCTGGGCAGCTCTCAACAAATAAAACAAGATAAATACAGTTAATAACTAAAGAAAAAAAGATGGTGAGAAGGACAAACCAGACAGGAATGAAGCAAAGGGGCTCATCTCTCCCTTGCCCTTGGATGAGGAACTGTCTTCATGCCATGCTCTGTGATATTTGAAAAAAAACCCTCTTAGATGCAAGTACAATTCTCTAAATGACTTGATCCTTCTTCAAATGTCAGGACTGTTCACAGGTTTCACAGATTACAACTTTAAAACTGATCTACTGTATATCCTAATTATTAAAGAATCAACCCCACACTCCCCCTTCAGCTATCTTTCTATCTCTTGTTGTTCTATCAATTTAATTTATAAATCCCTTTCATCTTGAAAGCTGTGAGACCCCAGAAGCAAGAGCAACAAAACCAGTGTGTACCTCACAGAATGAATAGTGCCATAAAATACTTAAAAAACATTCTTGGTTACACACAAGAGTTTCAGATTTTTATTCTTACAGCTCAGGGCAAAAAGAGCTTGATTGTTCAATGTAGAGGTTAGGGCAAGTCATTTCTGCTTTGCTTCATAGTGTAATTTACTTTCTTAGTGGAATGGTGGAAAACAAACCAAACAAAGTAAAACAAACGCATCTTACATGGGGCAAATCTTGTTGTTGTCAAGGATTTTTCTTTTCTTTTCTTTTCTGAATAGTGTAGTTCGAGCATTGGATGACTGAGTGGTGGAGAAGTGAATGAGAAGTGTTGTGGACCCTTAGCCAGAATTATATAGGGCTTCTTAAAGTACAGATAGTCCTCAACTTACAACAGTTCATTTAGTGACTGTTCCAAGTTATAATGGCGTGGAAAAAAGTGACTTATAACTGTTTTTCACATTTATGACCATTGCAGTATTCCCATAATCGAGTGATAAAAAAATCAGACACTTGGCAACCGACTTATATTTATGACGACTGCCGTGTCCCAGGATCATGTGATCACCTTTTTGCAACCTTCTGGGAAGCAAGGTCAATGGAGAAGCCAAACAACCTTGTTACTAACTTAGGAACTGCAGCGATTCACTTAACCACTGTGGCAAGAAAGGTCATAAAGTGGGGTAACATTCACTTAACAAATGTTTCACTTAGCAGCAGAAATTTTGGGCTCAGTTGTGGTTGTAAGTCAAGGACTACCTTAACCAGCACTTTAGATTTCACTCAGAAATCAGTTCTCAGAAAATATCAATTCTGCATCACAAGAATAGGGGAAATATTAATTTGGGAGTTTGAGCCATCTCATGATAGTTGAATCTATCTAAATGAATTACTTATGACTATTGAATTTGCTTTGATACCTGGTTTGAAGGCTCTGTGCAGTAAACCCAGAAATACTTGCTCTCCGATTTTGCACCAACATGAATTTTATACTTACTATGTGAACAGAGCTGTTACAGTCTTAGTCTAGAGCCTGTGGGACAATATTTCTTATGAATTCCATGGTATCACAAGTGAAGAAACCATATGTCCATGCATGTTGTGTGTACAAATGCACACAGGCACACACAGAAAGCAGCAGTAGGAAACACAGCACAAACCCTCAAGTATTTTTTCAATATTCAGTTGCTATGATTAATCTATAGTAATATTTGTCAAAAACTATTCATTTATCATTCATTTCTCACTCACTTACATCTGACTCATCGCTATGTTTCAAAAACCATAACAGCTACAGTACTGAAAATTCATACATACCTTTGATTCCCATCTAGGAGCAAACTACAACAAACATTTCTCAAAATAAATTATTTCTAAAGGAGTTATTTAAATATTTAGTGAAAAGGGGATGAGCCAACCTGTGCTGGACCAATCCGAGGACACAGTAGAAAGGGGCATCCAGAATTCAAAAGCAAAGGCAGTTTCACCCACAGTCATGGCGAAGACAGGAGCAGCAAGGCAAGGAGCAGCAGGGTAGGTAAGTGAGGCCCGATTCGCCCTCTCCCCACTCTCCTACTCCCCACATTCTGTTCTGACCTCCACGCTGCCACTGGATATCGGTCCGCGGAGCTCTGGGACGCTTCTAATTTGGTCCGCGGCCTGTTTTTCAGGCCTCCCAGAGCTCCACGGGTGCCCAAAAATCGATCTGCGGGCCTCGGGGAAGCTTCTAATGAAGGTCCAGGGCCTCTCGGATCGTTTTTTTGGGACCCGTGGAGCTCCGGGAGCCCTGTAGAATGTATGGCTGGGCTGATTAGAAGCATCCCGGAGCTCCCCAGGTGGTCAGAAATCGATCCGCGAGCCTCAGGGATGCCTGCAGAAAGGTCCCCGGCCTTCATTAAAAGCCTCCCCGAAACCCGCGAATCGATTTCTGACCAGCCATGGAGCTTAGCGACGCTTCTAATCAGGCCCACGTTGGCCTGGCCAGCATGGGCCAACAGGGGAGAGTGCAGCCAGAGCAGTATTTCTCTGTCTATGTCTCTGTCTCTCTTCCCCCCTCTTTTTCACTCTCTCTCTCTGTGTGTGAGTGAGTGTGTGTGATTCTCTTATCTTTCTGACTTTAGAAAAAAAAGGGAGAGATAGAGAAAAAAAGGGGTAAGAAAGAAAGAGAGAGATAAGAAAGAAAGAAAACAAGAAAGAAAGAAAGAAAGAAAGAAAGAAAGAAATAAAGAAAGAAAGAAAGAAAGAAAGAAAGAAAGAAAGAAACGCAGCAGCTACACCCACATAGTTCTCACACACTACGTCTACTTTTTTTAACAACTCAATCTACATTTTCAAACTCTTCTCGAATACTTTGGACCAAACACACATTTCTCCTCAGAAAACATCTCTCATGAAAGTAATTTCAAAGCTTTTCTTATATTCGAAATTCATCACATTCATATTCATATACATTTAAACTATTATCTATTATCTTCCTTCAAGAATTCCAGTATCTTCACACATTACATGAGGCAATTTTTTTCTACCACTTCATATTACAAACCAGTCAAACATCTATCTAACATGCCTTATTACCATAGCTAACTATACTAAACCCGTAGCGTAGCACGGGTACCAATAGCTAGTACCTTATATATGAAAGCATTTGATAATTTAGGGGGATCGTCCATTTAATAAACTTTTTTAGTGACAAATCAACTCAATGAATCAAATAAGATCTTACCAGCAATAGGAATAATTATGAATGTTGTATACTTGGTTTTTAGGCAATGAAGAGATGGGTTGTAGAGAAGAACACAGTTTTATTGTAGTAAAGCACAGGCCTATCATACAACAAGCAGGAAAACGTGCGGAGGTCAGTGAACACTGCTGCTTATATACAGAGTGGCCTCTAGGAGGTAGCCAATAGGCAATTAGGGATTTTGCCGTTCGAGAGACCCATGAAGACAGTTAGTCTGGGCCTGCAGGCTACGATTGCTTTAGGGCAATGACTAAGCAAACTACATTGAGCTCAATACATTACAATGGATGTGCATTTATTTGGAATCAAAGTAAAAAAAAGGGGAGGCAGGGAGATGGGAACTCATTATACCTGTAGTCCTTCATTAAATAACCTAGCTTGCACAATAACCATGCAACCTCAGAAAAATATATGATTGTACTATAGACTTCAGAAGGCAATGACAGGATGCAATCAATTAATTTAAACAAAACTTAACTCAAATGCATATTTTCCTAGGGTTGTGCTGTCCAGGAATGGTGCAACCTCTCAAGGAGCTGCCAAAAGGTATGGTAAACTTGCTCACAACCTCTCCAAAGTATATTTTCTGGTTTCGATCCAAGCAGCTGTAAACCGTTAGCTGTAATATAATAACTGCTTGAATTTAACAGCTGGCTGGTAGCCAGAATTTTTAAGACTGATGATAACAAACAGATGGCAAGCAGTGAAAATGTAATAACATTTGGCCTTTAACAGCAAATACAATTTGTTTATTTATTGATTCACTAAAGCCTATGACTGTGTTCCTGGGGTCAGTCTGAAATAAAATGATCCAATCCCCGTTTAGGAACAGTAAAAAAAAATCTCATGGACACAGGGAGACAGTAAAATATGACAAAAATATTTCAAGCAAATCCTTCAATATTGAATAGATATGAAAAGTAAACAAAGCTCATTATCCAGTGAAAGGACATTCTAGTAAAGGGGGAACTCAACAAAAAGGAATCTGTCTCTGTTTTCATTCATCTCACATGTCCGCTCACAATAGTGCTACTGTAGTTATAGTTTTTGAATAGTCCCCAAATGCATATATACAACACTTAGAAACAAATAAAATAAAATGATACCCACAACAGGAAAAAAAATGTGACCAAGCTATTGTTTCTCAACTCCAGCAACTTTGACTCCAATTCCAAAAATTCCCCAACCAGCATGGAGAAATCTGGGAGTTAAAATCCACACATCTTAAGGTTGGTGAGGTTGAGAAATACTGGTTTAATTCACTGGAAAGTGTACTTTGCTCCCAAAGGTTCAGTTAATGCCTTCTAACAGCTAGGTCGCTTGAATTTCACTGTTTGATACAAATTTTATAGTCAAAGCTCCAATCTGCCACTTGAAAGTAAGATTTCACATTTAAATTGCTAGTGCTGAAAACTGAGTATTTTGTCAAATATCTTTGATCTGAACATCATTCAGACCCGATTTGAAAGTTTCTAGCCTGAATCTCAGTTATCTTTATTGTTCCTCAACCATTTCAGAGGAAGTTAGTCATCAAAGATGCTGACTTCAATGGGATAAATGCAACCAAACTCTTTTTCTTTGCTGGGATTCACGTCTTTTTCTTTTATTCTGTGCTCTCAAAGAAGGATAAAAAGAATATTATCACCACATCTAAATGTGCAGTACTTTTTAGTGCGCATCGTTTCCAATAGTTTGCTTTTTCAGTATCATTCGCAATGTGATTTCTAGAATTTTAATGCAAGGGAACACAGTTCCTAGCAAAAACAGTTATCCATCTTTTAAATTTAGAATTGTATCATGTTTGTTGCTTCAGTCTCCATTGGTTGCCAGATTAACAAATTATAGTCTAGTTCAGAGGTCTCCAACTTTGGTCCTTTTAAGGCTTGTGGACTTCAACTCCCAGAATTTCTCAGCCAGCTATGATCTGGTCTAGTTTGTAGAAGCTTTAATGTATAGGAAGCCACGAGGAAAAACTGCTTGTTTATTTGCCTTACAAGTAGAAATGTATGATGGATTGCTGAAGTCCTAATCAAAAGCTCATTATTTAACACAAATCAAAACATGCTTTCAATGAATGTAAATATCATCTAGTGTGTACTGCGGGTATGATATTATTTTAATATTAAAACTTATAGGTGCAACACTTGACATTGGAAAACAACTTCAGATAGAAAGAAGACACTTGCATTTTTCAGCTGTGTTTTATTTTTAATTGCATGTTATAATTAACCCATATATTTAAAAATTAAGACAAATGAAACACATACTTTGTGGTTTAAATATTAGTCCCTCTATCTTCTTGTCTGAATTAAGAGACTTGTACATGCAGTAACCCTACATTTTGCTACTAAAGTTCTAATATATGTTCTAATATAAATTTTGCCTTAGAATCAATATGGTTTTTATGACTCTCCTCCCTTTCTGAATTTGAACTGGTGCAAGAGATTAGTCACTCTAAAAAAGGAAGGGGATAGTGGAAAAAAATTTCTGCAGAACCATTTCCTTAGAAATAGAAATTCCTGTCTCTGGAATTAAAATAGGTATCTTTGCATCACAAATGAATACATTTACACTTTTCTCCTCTGAATTCCAGCTTGAAAGTGCTGGATCCTAGGAGTCTGCTGGTCAAGTGAGGCTCCTGGCTGTCTGACCTAATTAAGTGATCAGCAGATGTTGGAAGCTGTTTCCCCCCTCCCAACTACTCAGACATTTCAGAGACCGTCCAGCTTTACCTGTTGATAGGCTGTTTCACCAGCCCAATATACTATAAAGGATTGTTAGTATAACCAGCCCGTTGCTGGCTACATTCTCTGCTATTACTTTGTTAATAAACGCTGTTGCGATTAACTGAGGTTTTCCTGCCTGCTTTCTTTTGCGCTCGGACTCAACAGAAAGGACACTGCTTTCTCAGGGTCCATTCTTGTCATAAAAATCACAGTCACTGAGAACATTTTCTGAAGCCCGTAGCAAAACTTGTCAATTGCTATTTGTATAAATAACTTTATCAGAAAAGTGTTCATTTGTCTTGTACTTTTGCCATAGAATGAAAGTCACTTCTACATATAATAAGCCATAATAAGCCATCTCATTATAAAAGAAAAAAAATTGCAAGATCAGTCATAATAGGATTTATACACTTTTGTAGCTATTAAAAATAAAACAGGAGTATATTAATTGTTTGGCTACCAGATGCTTGCCCCAATAATTGAACTATGGTTGCAGATTGCCATGGTTGCTAGATTTAGGACTGGGAAATATAAATTTTAAACAATATATTCAGGAAGAGATAATCTCAGGAAATATAAATATTAGATATGGAGATCTCACAGCTAGCTTGATTCGAGGAGACAGATTATGAGATGAGACAAGAGTTCCTTATTAATGGAGAAATAGGATGCCCATGAGAAAAGTTCCAGCTTGACTCTGCTTTCCAATAAAATACAGTAGAACTAGAAAGGTTTTGACTTAGGGATGATCCACACTTCCTGCTTGCCTCTATTCAAGAACAGGCCATCTACAATTTGAGGAAGGTAGGAAAGGATGGAGCTCTTCTCAGCCAGTCCCAAGACTGCTGGGAAAGTGATGTATTTTCTGATCCTCTGTAAAAATTAGTGTTTTGCCTCTCTGTTAGTGAAGTGGAGCAGTCTGGCCCACTTGCAGTGCTTTGCTTCATCCTTTTGTCCCACTGGTTAGGTTTCCAGCTTTCTGCATTCTGCCTTTGATGCATTTTAGACTACTAGTGATCCACCGTGAAAGGCTGACTTTTTTTAAAAAATGGTAGAGCAGTGGAATAGTAAAATACTCTTTCTCGTTAATGGAGTAACAAGTTTCCTTTGTAACGTAATTGAGAGGAAGAATTGTAAAATAGTTATCCATCCACATACACCTTGAGACAGTGCTCAGTGGACATAACCCCAGAAGCGTGTTTTCCAGGCATGGGTGGGAAAGGAAAAATAGCAAAATAATCCACCAATCAGGCTCTATGTTAGCTACACTCTGGACAGAACACCAGGCCACGACAGTGACCAAGGTGGAGGAAGGGATTCAAATCCAGACATTCCTTAAATTGGCTTCATTTTTATCCTGAAGCAGATATAGAAAGGACCTCAGTTCCTCAAAACACAAGAGCCATTAGATGAAAGATATCAGTGTGAAGGTGTTCTAACCCTAAACATATAGTCTCTAATTTATATGGTCTTTCATAGTCCTTCTTCCAAAGACTCCACAAAAATTACTGTGATTTGTACAGATTGACCATTAAAAACGTTCTTCCAGCTGTTGACCAATGGTGGTGAATCTGCAAGTTTATTTAGCATTTTCCCACTCAGTGCAACATGGAAATAAATTCAGAATCATTCACAATTCAATCTATATATTTTTTTAAAGATAGCTTCTGAAAAACAGGTGCTCCTACTGAATTAAGCTGGTACACGTAAATGAATTAGATTCACACAACAGATTTGTGAATTTCTTCTTCTTTTCCAGGCAATAAAAGAATCTCAGAAAATCTTTGTGGGTGAAGAATGGGAACGAGAGAACTCTTGAACTTTCTGAAGTGGCTGATGAAGTTCTCTGCTTTCTTTTACTTTCCTCACATTCCTCAGGCTTCCTTTATTTGCTTTTCAGTAAAAATCATAAGGGACATTCCCCCTTTCAAAAAACCATCCTCGTATATTCTCAGTACCAAAGAATATTAGTATATTTTAGAAGTTTCATCTCAAAGTCTGACCAAAACTCTTGAACCATTTGGAATTTTGTTTTGACAGTGCATAGGCATTAAAAATACATTTCTGATTTGTGCAGAACTGTGCCAACTGTGGATTACACAGTCAGGTGATTATTAATTGCAAGGCACTAGAGGAGGAAAGGGAGGCTCCATACTGCTGTTAGTGAAAGGTTTTTAGGCCAAAGAAAGAATGCAGACATGCTAAGAAGGAACTGCTACTCCTTGTTCTTTTTTCATTCTTAACTCATTTTCCCTGACGTTCACAAATAGAGTGAATTTTTTAAAAAGCAAGTACAAGAATTGACTCACATCTCCTTTCATTTGTCCTGGGCTACAAGCTTGTATCCTAATTTCAGCTTCAGAACTGAAATCAATATTCCAAATTAACATACTTATTAAAGAAGTTGAATCTGGGCAGAAAAATAAAAAGAAAAAAAAGCCTGGGAAGATTTTGTGAAAGCCTTGGTGAAGAAGGCCACAGTCCCAAAAAGTATCTATTTATTCTGAATAAAAAAGTCATGGCATATTATTTTTTAATTTTATTATTGAATTTATTTTACACTCCCCCCCATCTCATTTCAAAGCGACTCTGGGCTTTGAAATAACCATTCATCAGCTATATGCTTGTGTATACTTCATTTATTAAATAAAGTATGTCACTGAATTTTTAAGACAACAATAGTTAAATATAATAAAAATATCTAGAATGAAACATGTAATAAATCATTGAAAACATTCTAGTCAACAATAAGATAAATTTTAATGCCCAGTAATGGTAAGTAGATCTTAAGTAGTAATCACCATAATCAGGTGCAACAGTCTCAAACTCATCCCAGAAAACCGTCTCAAGACCTGCATCCGACACTCCGTCTGGACTCGTCGAGTCAGAGTCCAAACCATCCCGGATCTGTGCAATCTTCTGCTGGAAATAACCTCTAAACTCCTCCGCTGAGCCCTGCAAGGGGTCGTCCCGTCCCCCCAAATAAAGAAGAGAACGAGCCACCCCATACAGGGCGGCAGTTATCTGCAGACGCGATAGAGTGGAGAAGTAATTTCCCTTGGCCACCCTGATTGCGCCCACATAGGCCTTAGTAAAGGTCCCAAGAGAAAATCGATCAGAAACGGAACGGCTGGATCTCCAACTGCTCTCTAGGCATCTTTTCCGGTGCTTCATCTCCCTCAACTCCTCAGAGAACCAAGGAGCCGGGGCCATGCGGCGCCGGGTCAGAGGCCGCAAAGGCACG
>JANHFO010002578.1:1859-12822 GCA_032468095.1 Pareas carinatus
AAACACTAAAAACATATTAAAAATATTAAAAATATTAAACAAGCCTGAATATAAATTTAAAAAGGGGGTGAATAAAACCCCTATCCCAGGCCCTCCAGAGATCATCCACCAATGAGACCAATGCCATCTCCATGCTGTACCCAGGCCTGAAGCTGGACTGGAGCGGGTCTAGATAGACAGTTTCATCCAGGTCCTGGGGAAACTGGAGCAACCACACTCTCTACAACCTTCGCCATAAATGGAAGGTTGGAGACAGGACAATAATTATTTAAAACAGCTGGGTTCAGGGAAGGCTTCTTGAGAAGGGGACACACCACTGCCTACTTCAAGGCGGTTGGGACGATACCCTCACCCAAGGAAGCATTCACAATGCCCTGGAGCCAGCCTCGTGTCATCTCCTGGGAGGCCAGCACCAACAAAGAGGGGCACGGGTCCAGTAAACATGTGGTTGCCTTAAGTCATCCCAGGATCCTGTCCATGTCCTCGGGAGTAACAGCATCAAACTCATCCCAGATAATATTCTCAAGATCAGCATCCATCACTCCGTCTGGACTAACCCAGTCAGAGTCCAAACCATCATGGATCTGCACGATCTTCTCCTGGAAATTACCTCTAAACTCCTCTGTCGAGCCCTACAAGGGGTTGCCCCGCCCCTCTAAATGAAGGAGAGATCGAGCCACCCCAAACAGGGCGGCGGGGCAGTTATCCGCAGACGTGATCAGAGAGGAGAAGTAATTATTCTTAGCCACACTGATTGCGCCAAAATAGGCCTTAATATAGGTCCCAAGAGAAGATCGATCAGGTTCGGAGTGGCCGGCCCTCCAACTACTCTCTAGGCGTCTTTTCTGGCATTTCATCTCCATCAGCTCCTCAGAAAACTAGGGAGCCGGGGTGAGTCAGCGCCGAGTAAGAGACCACAAAGGCACGACTATTCCAGGCAGCCACGAGCACCTCGCCCGAGCTGTGGGACAAGGCTTCAGGAAATGGCTCAAGCTCCGTCTAGAACCTGTTCAGGTCCATCAAGAGCCTAATTTAATTTATTGCATTTAAGCGCTGGAACTGTGTTCTGGAGCGTTCTATGATCCCCCCAAAAAGCACTGATGAGGCCCAAAGTCATTTCTGGAAATAAGTATAATACCTAAAGGTTGGTGCTGGCTATTCAGTATGGCAGCTGTCTTTGGTCTTGTAGGATGATTGCCTGAGTTATAGACTTAACAATTTTACCTACAATTTCTATATTTGAACCCAGAAGGAAATATAACTATCTGAAGTTTGGTAACCAGTGTCTTTTCAAATGGGATGATCAGCATTTAAATCTGATGGGAGTATATAAGTGACAGTCAAACAAAATGTGAGAAACATTTTCATTGACTGGGATAGGCATTGGTACAGGAATTCTGTACAGGTACAGAAAGGATCTAAGTTTAGATTTTGTGGCTTTTATGAAATTTTGCATCAACCTCACCATTATGTGCTTGAGATGAGAGAAATCCTTTAATGTAAATTTACAAATATAGCAGAGAATATCTTTTAAATGTTTCTGCTGATATTCCGCCAGACACAGACAGTGTTGACAGGAGAATAGAGGTCGACACCGTGGAGCCTCACTTGTGGAGTGCCTCAGGGATCAGTCCCCTCGCCTCTCCTGTTCAACATTTATATGAGGTCACTGGGTGGGTTCATCCATGGCTTTGGGGTGGAGTACCATCAATATGCTGATGACACTCAGCTGTATATCTCCACCCCAGGCCACCCCAATGATGCTGTCGAAGTGATGTCCCAGTGCTTGGAGGCTGTGCAGATCTGGATGGGGTGCAGTAGACTCAGACTCAATCTCTCCAAGACTGAGTGAATGGGGCTGCTGGTGCCGCGATATAGCCAGCTTGTTCCATCGCTGGCTATTGGAGGCAAGTCTTTGGCCCCCATAGAAAGGGTCCGCAACTTGGGTGTCCTTCTGTATGCACAACTGTCCTTAGTAGACCATGTGGCAGCTGTCTCCATGGGGGCCTTTTACCAGATTTGTCTGATCCACCAGTTGCGCCCATTCTAGATCACGATGCCATGCGGACGATCACTCAAGCACTCATCACAGCCCGTCTGGACTACTGTAATGCTCTCTACATGGGGCTCCCCTTGGGTCGCATCCGGAAGCTTCAGGTGGTGCAGAATGTGGCTGCGTGGGGGGTTACGTGGGCCAGTGGCAGGACCCATGTGGCCCCCCCTCCTGCGTGAGCTGCATTGATTGCCGGTGGGTTTCTGAGTGTGCTTGCAGGTGCTTGTTATGACCTTTAAAGTGCTTCATGGCTTAGGACCTGGTTATTTGCAGGACAGCATTCTGCAAGCAAATAACTCCCACCGACCGACAGAGAGGGCCTCCTCAGGGGGCTGCTGGTCAGACAATGTCGGCTGGCGACCCCCAGGAGGAGAGCCTTCTCTGTGGCGGCTCCCACCCTCTGGAACGACCTCCCCCCAGAGATACGCATTATCTCAGACCTCCGTGCTTTTCGCCGTGCCATAAAAACCTACCTCTTCAACCAGGCCGGTTTGGTCTGATCACATTTCTTCCCTACTTAACTATGTTATTAATTTTAAATTTTAAATTTTTAGAGTTGGTTCAAATTGGTTTTATATTGTGGTTTTTTAAATTTAGCCACTGAAATTATGCTACTTTTTAAATTTCTTCTTAAAATGTGTTTGTTTGTTTAAACTGTTTTAAATGACTGTACACCACCCTGGGTCCCTTCGGGGAGAAGGGCGGTATAAAAAATTAAATAAATAAATAAATAAAATAAAGTCTGCTGATACAGTACTCTGAAATTTGATTATGTACTGTATTTTATTTTATCTTATTTCATTTTATTTAAAAGATCACAAGACTTGTCAATCACAAAACAACTATACTGCTACTACTACTGCTGATGCTGATGCTGCCACTACTACTACCACTACCACTACTACTACTACTACCACTACTACTATTACTACTACTACTACCACCTTTGTACCCAGCCTTCAAGTGGCCAAATATCAACACCACTCTAAATAATATAAGCATTGCCTTGTTTTATTACATAGGATAAAACCATATAGACTCCTTTCCCCAGGATATCTGCTAACCCTTTCCAGACAACATTCGTGCAAGCTGCTTCACGTATCTCATTGTCCACTGTAGCTGTTGAAACTCAAGGATACCTGTACATGCTCTACTCTGGAAGTGATTTTTTCCTTCTGATGCCACCTTCAGATGCTATCCATAGACCATGTAGGGCAAGTTAATGAACATAGATGAGGATGCTAAGAATGACATGTTCCATGTATTCCCAACTCCAATTGGTTCCTTCAGTTTCCTGGATGATGACCTCCTTCCAAATGTTCTTGAATGTGTTCTTTCATTCTTGAATCCTCTTTTGATCATTGGGAAAACCAAAACTCAACTTTTCTGCTGGTCTGGAATGGAAGGGGATCATGACAAAGCAGCTGTGGAAACAACCACAGATAGATATCTGATGCTTCTCAATGGCTATTCAATGTCTGATAAACTTTAATATATGACATACAATGTTTGATTCTTTTCTTAAAATAGTTTCTTGGTTGTAAGGGAATAAATTAACATATAGGTTATATAGATTTAACCAGCAGGAATGGCAGTAAGCTTACTGAGTACTCCTCTGCACCCTTCCAAATCTATTCCTCAAAGATTTCCCAAGCTAGAGAGGAACTAATACTGGAATTTTTGTGAATCCAAAATAATACAATCCAGGCCTTCTTGAATAGCATTTTAGACATTCCAGGCACTGCACTGGAGCGTATTTTCAGGCTGATGCAATCCATTGTTTTAATATTACTGTAGCCTGAATCCATTCTGATTCTGAAGCAAGTAGCATATATCTTAATTTTAGAATAAAGCCCTCATCTGCACCTATAAAAATATCTACATAGGCTTTATCTGCAGGATATAGCTGGTATGTACTGAATGTATATAGTTGTGTTAACTGTCAACTGTGCTAAAGTGAAACTAACCTTTAGATGACCCCAACTGCTTTGGAGGGAAATTTAAACATTTATATTTTGGCAGGCTTTTTCAGCTCATTGATTGGTTAAGGCCCTGTGGGCCTAGAGTATATAAATCACAAGCATTTGCCTGAAGTCCTTTGGTTCCATTTAAGTCAATAAATGTTGTTGCAGCTATGCTGGTCTGGTTCTTGGCTACGGAAGCCCACTACACAACAATAGCTGTCAAGTTTCCCATATTCCTCTCCTTCAAAGTAACTAAGACAGCAATCCATTGTACCATTTCATAGATTTATTAGAGAGGTAACAACAGACAAACAAAGACTCTGGAAGACAACTCTGTCAGGCAAAACAAAAGCAGTTTGTTTTCAAAGTTCTTTTCCTCAGTCACTTGCCCTTCTCCTGGAGGCATCAACTCCTAACCGGACAATCCAGCATGTGTCATGGAGAATGGCACATGATAGATAATACACCTGGCTATGTCAACACATTAAACTTTCCCATGATTCAACTATTCTTCCCTCTCCCCTAGGATATGGCAAATTCAATTCAGTTAAAGAGAGAGGCACCATTTTTGCCAAGTAGACCCAGGAGGAATTTGACCATAGTCCTGCACTCTTGATACTATGAACTCTTCTCTTGGCAGGATACCCTTAAGATAGAGTTGAGCAACCTTTTTTGTGCTGAGGGCTATCTTCCCACCAAGTCAGCAAGTTCAGAAACAGTTGTCAAAAATGATAAAAATGAAACAGGTTACACTTCTTTCTGATGCCTCTTATCCCTTTTGTTGACAGTTGTTTTGCCCTCTTTTCTCACTTTCCACATGTTACCAAAGATGAAACAGATGCCTCTTAGCAGAACTCTGAATTAAACACTTGGGAAAGGGAGTCGACTGCCACATGAAATTATGTCTAGGACATAAGGCAATATGTGGCCTTATAGCTTAATACATAAGGATAACTTTGTGATCAGTTGGGATTCAGAGGGCAATTCTCATGTTTCTAGGCATATATAATTCATATGTGGAATGTATGCATATGCTCACTCTCCCAATAGATTCCTTTATAAAAATATTAGCTTTTCTATTGAAAGCGAGTTCTCTTTCCGAGAATTTTTCAGGAATGTTCCCCGGTGGTTGTATTTACTATTAAGATGGAATGTGTCCTACATTTCAGTTATATCCTGCAGTCACTTCAGTTCCTGTGGGTTTGCTTTTGAATTATGGTGTGCCTTTGAAGTTAAGCTCTGGTTTGCCACCACTTCTAAAATAAGGTTGCCATGTGTGAAGCCCATATGGTAATGTGCAGGACTCCAGTATAGAGAAGCTGAAAATAATACAAGCAGGATTGTGCTGAGCTGCAGGAGAGCTTTCATTGCTGGAAGAATGTGTGTGATTTAAGTACAAAGTTTCCATAATTTTCCACTTATTGAAAGATAAATATGTGATCCTACAAGGGATGGTTTGTGTCTATTGGTTCTAACACCCTGCCACCTGGAATTGTGCTATTAACTGGGGCTGTCTATTTCCTATATCTCTTGTTTCCACCAATCTCTCAGTAATGCTACCACACCTTTATCTGTGTTTACAATAATGCCACCACATATAACCAGATATAACAGTGCTTTGAAACAAGGCTGCTCAAATCTCGAAGATCTCCACCTCTATGTTATTGCTTTCATTTTAGGTGTTTCTTCTTGTGGAACCAGTGATTTTATCACATGTGGTGCTCTGAGTATTACCGGTAGTTCAGTTTAACTCTGGACAACTAAAACTCAGAATCTACATTTGTTAAGAGAATGGATAAGAAACACTATCAAGCCTAAGGCACTAGTCCTTTTCATACTGCGGGTAGCAGGCAAGAGTGGGTGAAAGACAAGGAAGAGAACCCATTCACGTTTTCTGTGTATGTTTCAAATGATTTAAGACTGCCGGAGAAGAAATGAAATGGTTCAGAATGGAAAATGGAAATTTCACACAGGATTCTATTAAGGGAAAATATATTTGCCTGATTAAAATAATTCCATTCCAGAAAATGAAATTAAAATGGTTGAACATTTATTAACAGAATAACAGAGTTGGAAAGGACCTTGAAGATTTTCTAGTCCAAGGCAGGAAACCCTATACTATTTGAGACATTCAGAGCATTCACAACTTCTGCAAGCAAGTTGTTCTACTGATCAATTGTTTTTAGATGTATATTCCTATCTGTAATCCCATCTCCCACCAGATCTGCATATTCATAAACCAGCCTTGACTTTGAGCAAATCTTAATCTTGCAGTCTTAATTCCCTGAATATAAAATAGTGATAATAACAACCAATTTAGAGATTTGTTTCTTGCTGTGACAATAAAAGTGTTGAGAAGAATTATTTCCTTTGCTTGCTAAAGAAACTCAGTAGGATTACTAAATTGGTTTCCTTTCATACCTTGGTACTAAATTATGAACTGATCTGCATTTTTTTTTATTCCACACTCCATTTGGTCTGCTGTATTACCTTTCTTTCATCAAGTTTCACACAATAAAATGAAAGCAGATGCTGTTAAAGATTTCTCCATCTTTCAAATCTCTTACTATCAATTTCCAAGTTCATATTCATGAAGAGTATATTGGCCAAAGTGGAACAGGGCCTATGAATGGACATTCTCTTCTATTATCAGATTTGATTTTCCTAAAAAAAAATCTACAACATTTGTTTTCACAGTACATAATCTATGAAGCTATATTTGCTATTCCAAATAATGTTAACACTGTGGAAAGTAAAACAATTCATGTTCTATAATCTCTGAATATGTAATAATGCTGAATACACATTCATGCCTAACACTGGTTTGATATTGCAAACTGTATGGCAGGACAGAGCCTGTGAGATGAAAGGTTAAAACGTGATTCCAAGTCATGATGGTGCAGCGGTTAGAATGCAGTATTGCAGGCTAATTCTGGTCACTGTCAGTAGTTTGATCCTGACTGGCTCAAAGTTGGCTCAGCCTTCCACTCTTCTGAGGTCAGTAAAAACCCAGATTGTTGGGGGCAATATGCTGACATTTGTAAACTGCTCAGAGAGTGCTGTAAAGCACTATGAAGTTGTATATAAATCTGCTATTTCTATTTCTATTCCTTCTCTTATAGAGTCTACATACCCTAGTGCTACCTCATATTTTGGCATATAGTTTTGTGTTCTCTCTGAAATCACCTTCCTTCCAAAGAGCTATTTAACTGCTAGCCTCTCCCCTAATCCAAATATATGAGAGATTGGGATCCCACACCATGTGTTACTTTCTGGCAATTTAAAAGAAAAAAAGTGAACTAAACTCTATCTTTGAATTCAGCCTTAATACATTTCCTATTAAAATACATGGGAAAATCTCAGTTGGGTAGGTGGGGGGCAAACTCAATTAGGGATAGTCTCCATGAATTCAGAGTGCAAAATAGACCTCGCCAAGAAATTTGTAGCACATCTGAATGCTTAGGAGGGCTTGACTTTTGGAGTCTGCCATTACTATATTTCCTGGTAAAATACACGGGAAAATCCCATTGGTGGCAAAACCACTTAGGGTTAGGTGTCTATGAAGTTGGAAAGGAAAATGGAGATCGCCAATGGATTCATAGTGCATCAGTATGCTTAGGAGGATGTTATCTTTTGGAGACCACCCTAACTACATTTCCTGATAAAAAATCCATGGAAAAATCACATTGGGAGTAAATCTATTTAGGATTAGGGTGGTCTCCATGAATTTGGAGAGCAAAATGTACTAAGCATAGTACATCGGTATGCTTAGCAAAGCGCTCACCTTTGGAACCCACCTTATCTATTTTACTTTAAAAATACATAGAAAAATCCCATTGGGCAGCAAGACCACTTAGGGTTAGTGGTAGGTCTTCATTGATTCCAAGAGCAAAATGAATGTCATCAGAGGATTCGTAAAGCTTCAATATGTTTAGGAGGGTGCTTTCTTTTGTACACTGCTCTACCTTTATCTTTGTTTCCTGTTAAAATACACAGGAAAATCCCAGTGTGTGCATTCTATGTCACATAGTTAGGGTTAGGTGTCCAAGATGTCATAGAGGAAAATTGAGGTTGATCATAGATTCATAGTGCATTCTATGCTTAAAACGGTGCTGACTTTTGGATCCCACCCTATCTATATTTCCTGGTAAAATACATGAGAATGTCCCTTTGTGGAGCAAATTCACTTAGGGTTTAGGCTCCATGAATTTGGACAGCAAAATGGAGTTGCCAATGGATACATAATGCATCAGTATGCTTAGGAGGGCGTCTACTTTTGAAGCCGGTTCTATCTACCTTTCTTGGTATCCTATTGGTGGGAAAACAAACTTGGGGCTAGATTGATGACAATGTTAGCTCTGTGTTGTACTTGGTGGTCACCATGGTGTCATTGGTGATGTTACTAATTTGGTAATGAAATGTCTGTAAGAAAACCATCAAGCTTAGGAAGCACAAAGGACTCCATAGTTCAACTCTAAGCTAAAGAATCTGAGAGTCAAGTTTGTGTCTAATGAGATAATATTCTAATCATGCATTCATTGGAAGATAGATTATGAAATTTAGTAAAATAGAGTCTAATATCATTTCTTGTTGTATAAATATTATACACTGATCATAAAATAGGTATAAATAGGTATAAATCTTGGTTTCGTGGTGCATACTGAACTTAGTTTTCTTCTTGCAAGGTACCTTTCAAAGTATTTAATACTTTCAGTGCATTGGCACTAAGGAATGGGATTTGCTGGCTTGTTATATGTGATGGTTTATCTTATCTACCTTGGTAAAGGTTGCTGTAGTTTGTGTACCTGTTTCTGATTGGCCTACCTGGTTTGGTTGGCTGTATTATTTTCTCTTAGATTGTTTCTGACTATTGTTTTGGTTCTCCTGGTTGTGTGGTAATGAATATGTGGTCTATGTAACTATTCACAAATGCGGTCCTGACATCTGTAAAGAAACCCTTGCACTTGCATTGGTCTTAACAAGAAACAAGTCTATTCTAACCCTTGTTTAAAGGAACATAAAAAGTAGAGGCAATCCGCCATGATAATCTCTATCCTGAGTACCATCAAAATGAGTAAAAATGACAAGAGATGACCTTGTTATATCAGCCACTCACTTGGCTTACATAAAATATGTAACCTTCCATTCCAATTGGTATTCCTACCAATACGAATGGTACCAGCTATTCAGTTTCAACAAGATGTGAACCCCAGAATATGGGCTCTTGGGACCTTTGTCATTTTTATGACTTCAGATTAAGCTATACAAAAGTAAAGAGAACACTTTCAATGAAGCCTTTGTATAGTTTATTGTCTAGTATTAAATGTATAAAAAAGAAAATAAATGAATAAATGCGGGACATTAAATGGTGAGATTCTGTCCAAGCAAACAATAAATAGTTATTTACAATCTTCAGCAAAATAAAATGTAAGTATTTTTGATCCCTTCATGCACATAGACACACACACACACAAACTCCCTTTCTCACATACAAGCACACCACACACAAAGGAAAAGGGAGACCATCATAAATAATTTACATAGCATAGGCAATTATGATACAATCAAAATATTAACATCTTAGTCCCAGCACTGACGCCTTTTTTATTTAAAAGATATAAAAACATTATTACATTAATGACGTTTCCCTCAATAATTCTTCTCTGGGACTTAACAGCAATACTTTCAATGCATTAAAATATGATTTGCAAAAGACACCCTCAACAAACCTCATTAAAAACATTTAAATGTCTATTAGTATGACAAAACAAAGAATGTGCAATAAAACCAGAAACACCAGATTCTTGATAAGGTATATAACATCAAAATTCATTTAAAATGTATTCAAAGCTGAGGAATGAAATGTGGCTTACTCTATCACACCCTTCAAGCAATTCAAAAGATGATCCTTGAGCAGTCATTGGGATGGGGCAGCAACAAAGACACACACCCTTCCATTCCCCTCAGTGGCTGCTTTAGACATTTTGATAGGAAAATGACAAATTTGCATCTACAAAGATGCTGTGATCATTTATGGCTGCAGGCAAACTTGTGGATGACCTGAAATGTACTGTTCTGTTGTTGGAAGAACTTCCCTATGTATGCCTTTGTCTGAATATGAAACTTTAAGTAATTCCCAAGCCTGATCTAGCAGGGTTGGTTAAGATTAATTTTGTAGGGTTTAGTGTGCGGAAATGAGCAAGAACATTAAACATGTGAATACTAGATTGAGACAGAAGTGCTCATGTTTTTTCTATATGTAAATCTCATCCATGAATCAAACCGTACCAATACGTATATCTTCTAGAGAAAGCTTGTTCAATTCAAAACAACAAAAAGTGATAAATATGAGCCTGCTATGTCTACAACTAAATAACTTGTATCTGGTTAGACTAAAGGGCAGATGGACCTTTAGTACCGTTTTCTTGAGACGTCCTATGTACATCACTCATACAATAAAAATTACAAGCATTGAGGGCAATGGTAAATATCAAGGTTCCATATACAAAGTCTCAATAGTTATTTAATTGTTTGACAGTTCAGAGCAGTTAAAAATTGTATATATGAGCAAGCACATCTGTATTTTCCCATTTATATCATTAAAGGCATTCTGTGGCCATCTTGTTTGAGATCTTTCATTGTTAATGGACTTTTCAGTGAGTTTTGAAATACAATAAGTTGCTGGAGAATATAGCTGTACTTCACAATAATAAATAACATCAGTATCCTCATAACTGGAACTGTTACTAGATCTCAATAATGATCCCATTTCTATCTTATCAGCATTTTGAAATCGAAGCGCTAGCGTGTAGAAGAGGTGGGAAAGTGGTTTGTGAGTTGTGGCCATAAACTATTTTAACAGGAGCTTCATGCACACAAGCATCTAGCCTTCAAAAATTGCCTTCCTTCTCATAATTGTAGGTATGTGATGGTAATGCCTGTGTAA
>JANHFO010002578.1:66687-76846 GCA_032468095.1 Pareas carinatus
GATTTCTGTAAACTGCTTAAAGAGGGCTATAAAGCACTGTGAAGCGGTATATAAGTCTAACTGCTATTGCTATTGCTAAAAATATAATGAGGAAGTTTAGAATTATAGAATTCCCTGCAATACAATTTTTGTTGTATTCTGCAGGGAGATGCTTGTTTTGTCTTTGAACAGATGACCAGCAAAACAGGTCCAAGACCTTGGAATGTTTGAGAAGAATGGTGTTGCCTCCTTCCCACCAGCAGTTGTCAACTAGGACAGGGTTTATTTATGAACTGGTTATAGGATCATGTTCTCTGTCCTCCTGAGAAAAGGAGATGAATATAGTGGTTCAAGACAGGCCATCTATTAAACATTTTGTGGTCATTCCTTGTCCCATAATGTCCACTGCTATGACTTACTGTCATTCTCCACCATATAGTAGAGCCACTTCAGTTATCTAATCATTGTTGTGCCCAAATAACAGCAACAAGGTCAGGCTTCGGCAACATTTGGAAGATGCCATGAAGACACTGAAATGGTCTATTAGGAGTTTCACAAACACAGAGACACACAGACACACAGAAATTGCAACCTGAAATGGTACATTCCAGAATCAACTAGGCTTTAGAAATCAAGAGGGAAATATTATTATTGTCATCTAGATTTCAAAGTGAGCTTAGCAACTGTAGTTGATATCATATTTCCAATGATGTAATCAGGAGCTTGACAGAGTCTAAAATGTCAACCCAAATCTTCTTCCAGTGAGAACTTATGAAGTTTAGACAGTGAGGACAAGATTAATAGTTGTCTAGGATTATGTTATTCCGCTTTGAAGTGTCTCCCTCAAGAAATTTGACTTCCCTCTAAGGAAGCTTTCAGTACCAGACAAACTTCAATTGGGTATTTTATGTGTTTTAATATTACTATTAATTTATGACCATTATCCCATTTCCTGCAAGTTTTTAAAATTCCTGAGTCTAAAACTGATTTTGAAATTCTGTAAATAATGTTTTTCTGTGTTGGTTCGGAATGTAGATGATGAGTTGTAATTTAAGTTTTTTATTGAACTGAATATGGCACAGAAGTTGATGGAATATTAACAAATTTAGCAAATAATTCCATGCAGCACTCATTGCATGACTCAGGCTAATCAGTGATAATAGTTGTGCATTGGTTATCCTTTACATTGGTTTCTGAGCCCAGTTCAAAGAATTAGTTTTGATCTTTAAAGCCCTTAGAGCAGTGATGGGCAACTATGACCCCTGCTGACTCAGGAATTCTGGGAGTTGAAGTCCACAGATTGTAGAGGGGTCATAGCTGCCTACCCCTGCCTTAGAGGCATGGGAGTGGGTGACTTTTCCTACGTTAATCTTATTATCATTGTAATCTTTCAGGGCTTCTGCTTAAGAAGCCAAACTTCATTTTCCCACATGTCCTTTTCTTGTAGGTTCCAGCCAAGATCTTCCAAGCCTTGGCAGATTAAAAAAAATATTATTTAACTATACTGGCAGTTCAACTTTTCTCACAAATTAGAGCAAGAGGCTGACTTAAAGGATATAGGGAAGACAGCAGTTCAGTACTGTTCTATGGCATTCTGTGCTTCTGGCACATCATCCTGTTGTCCCAGTCCATTTCTAAATCATGCTGGATCTTTTAAAAACTGGTTTAGCTGCCTATTTATTAATGAGCTTTTGCACTCTGCGTTTTATTTGATGATTGTGTTTCACATTATTTCTCAAGAATTGATATGAACAGCCTTGGACAGACATATGGGAAAGCCTAGAATAGATATATTTCAAATAAACAAAATGTATTCAATGTTGACTCGGTGGTGGAGAATTGTAAAGTAGATTTGCTATGGTACTATGAACATTGAATTTCTCTTGTGATGCAGAGTAAGGAAGATGGAACTATTATAAGCTCTTTTTTTCCTTTTCTGACATTGAAAAAGTAGCATTCTGTTTCTAGCATCCTCAGGGGTTCCAGGTAATCTGTTACACATAGTAATCTGAATTCTTGTAAAGTCTCCGATTCCCAAATCTCAACATAGTTAGGAAATGTTAGCTCATCACCCAGTAATAGCACCATAAAAACAAATACCTTCTGCTATTTCCACATGATAAAATGTTGAAGGGATGACTCTCGGCCGGAATTCTGGAAACCAGAGATATTAGCAAAATGCTATGCATTAGCAATGGTTAGCATAACTATTACCATGTCAAGTTAGTTTCAATAATAAATGGGGTAGACCTTTAATGGCCAAGGAGGACAATGTTTTTAGGAGGGCTGTTATATAATCAAAATGCCCAGAGGTCAGGGTGGGGCAAGCATTTTCAATTTTTCCTTTCTGAATGTTTTCCATAAATCCATAGAATGCATGGGTTGGAAAGGAACGTGGAGATCCTTTAGTTCAGGGTTTCCGAATCTTGACAACTTTAAGGCGGGTGGATTTCAACTCCCAGAATTCTCCAGCCAGCATGGCTGGCTGGAGAATTCAGGGAGTTGAAGTCCACCCACCTTAAAGTTGTCAAGATTAGGAAACCCTGCTTTACTTGAACCCCTTTCCAAGAGAGGAACCCATTGCTACAGCATCCCTGGCAGATGGAGACCCAGCCTCTGTTTACAAAGCCCTGGTGAATTCCTTCCTGGTGCAATGCTTTCCACTTTTGAATAGCTCCTACCATTAGAAAATTGTTCTTGATGTCTAACCAAGATCTACTTCATTGTAATTTAAATCCATTGTTTGTTGTCCTGTCTTCTGAAAGAACTCTGAATAATTCTGCTCCACTTTCTACAAAATAACCCTTTGAATATTTGATGATGTCTGTCATGCCTACCTATAGTCTTCCCTTCTCCAGTATAAACGTACTCGACATCTTCACCCTTTCTCAATAAACTTTCTTTCCAGGCCAATTATCATCTTGGCTGGTCTCCTACTGACATGCTTCTCTGGGCATGCTATCAATGTCCATTCTAAAATAATTGGCATCCAGATTTTTTGTTTGTAAGTATTATTACACAATATGATCCCAATCTGTTATTCATCACTTTGATTTTTCCTATCCCACCGTTGGACAGTATATTTCTTCCTGTTGAAATTAACCTTGCTCTGTGTCTACCAGTTATTCCAGTTTCTTAAGATTCTCCTGAACCTCTACTCTGTCCTCTAAGTGTTTACAAGCTCTCACTCTTATGGTTAAAAAATATTTTACCTATCATCCGATTTATATATAAATATGGGTCTAGATGGAACTATCTCGTATGCCACTTGATACTTATTTCTAGCTTCATGTGAAGACATTGATGCACACTTGTGTGGACACAATTATTCAAGTAGCTTTATGCATATCAAATAATAGCATAGTCCAGACCACATTTTGTCATCTTCTCTACCAAAATATTTTCCTGATGTCACGATACACTATGGCTACCCCATTCCCATGGTCTCTAATCTGGTCACTCAATGAAAAAAAGAGATCACTTTGGTTTTGCATAATTTACGCTTGATAAATCCATGTTGACTCCTGCCAAGCAAGGCATTTTTTTAGTATGCCCACAGAATGACTGGATGATCATCTCTTACAGAGTTTTGCCTGGCATCAATGCCAAGCTGACTGCTAATTGACAGGATCCTCTCCCCTTGTCCATTTTTAAAGATATAAATGTTTGCACTTCCTCAGTTCTCTAACACTAATCCTTCATGATTTTTCAAAGCTCACAGAAAGAGACAGTGAGATGACATCCTCAAGCTTCATCACAACTCAGGTATGACTGGCATGGTTCTGGAGATTTATGCTTATTTGTGATAGCCAGGTGCTTCCTAACTATCACTTTACTTACCTTGAATTGCTATTTTTACTTTGTTAATTGTTACACTCAGATCTTTTTGAACAGCTCTTCTTTGGGCAAACGTCAAAAGATTGTATTAGCTCTGCAACCTACATTTCTTTTGTGCTTTAGTTTTTCTAATTTTCTTTTTACAAATATCAGCTATTTGTTGAAACAGTTCCTTGCACCTGTCTAACATTTCTTCTACATGGAGCTTTGAGCTCAATCAAAATTAGCTATGCATGCCAATGGTTTTCTAAGGTGATCCAGGTTGTTAGAATGGTATATGATTATACTTCTAATATCTTGTTTTTCATGTTCCCAAACCCCCTGCATTCCATCTGATATGATCAGTTAAGATCAGTCCCTTTCTAAATTTGTTAAAATTGGTCCTTTTGAAATATAATGTACATATAGACATAATGGTCCAGTTTCTCCTCTAATATCTTGAACCCTAAAATGATATGATCACTTCCTCTCAAAGTCCTGACTCCTTTTTTCTTTTCAGCCAGGTCTTTCCTATTAATTAGGATCAAATTTACCTCTTCTAGAAAAGCTAATTCCCTTGTCTCTTTCTCAATCCTTTGGAAAATGAAACAGTCAGCAAGACCAGTTAAAACTCTTTGGGATTTCATGGTCTTGACTGATTTTTGAAGAGCTGTCCAGATTGTTTCCCATTATTATTAGGTCTCTTCTCCCTAAACAAGCGGTTAAGACAGCTAACAGCCAACAGTCTGAGTTTGAGACCCGGGTTTTGTAGGACTGGTAGTCCATCTTCACCTAGTTCCTGCCCACCCAGTTCAAAAGCAGGCAGATGTGACTAGATAAATAGGTACTTCTTTGATGGGAGAGGAAATAATGCTCCAAAATGTTATGCTGCCCACAGGACCACAGAAATGTCTTTGAACATCAGTGATTCATGGACTTGAAATGGAGATGAACACTGCCCCCTTTAGTCAGCAATTGGTGGAGTAAAGCAGGGACACCATCCCTTTCCCTTTCCCTAAATATTCTGTGATTTGGTCCAGGAGGACATTAACCCGGTTGAGAACCATCTACATTCCTGTATTTCAATAGAGAGAACAAGCAGAGAGAGCTGGAATGAGTCTTCCTTTGCTACATCCCAGTATCTACTGACTGAAGTTTGAAAATAGGTGTGGCCATATACGGTGCATTCCTAGTTGGAAAAACAATATCTAATATTGTCAGATGTCATCCTGAACTCAGTTGAAATAACAAGGAACCTTTGGACCAGGGAGGAAGAAGGGGGAAGGGAGAGAGAGAGAGAGAAGTATTTGACTACCCCAGCCCTACTAAGAAGAAGTTGGAGGGAGACCATTCCATTCCATATCTGTGGTTAATGTAAGCCCAGAGATAAAGCAATGGGGAAGACTACAATGACAATGCTTATGGAACATTGTATGGCTAAATTATTGACCAAAGCATTGTTTATTGATGTTGCTTGTACTTTGTAATGTGGATAATGAAATGGTGGCATATTTCAAAAAGTGTGAACTTTCTCAGACACACACACACAGGCATGCACTACCCAGAAAACTTAATTTTACATTCCAAACAAAAATGTTGTGTGGTAATTACATTTGGCTTTGGACCTCAAAAATTAAGGTGTTTTGCATCATCCAACACCATTTTCTCCAGCACCTGTTTAGCATATTTGGTGATCTGTCAAACTTTTTCCCCAAATATGTTCCACTGAATAGCTCAAAACCTAAGTATTTCAAAACATTCAGAACATCATAAAAATGCTCTCCTGCTATGAAATCTTACACTGCATGTGAGCATGGAAAATGCTGGAATGGAATCTGTATTGTAACTGAAGGTTCCAAGCCATATTTTATGTTTCGTCTGGAGGATTTTCGTCGTTCAGAGCCATACATTTATGACGCCTTTGTTACATGATTTTTCCTCTGCTAAGTTGAGACAACAGGCTGCATCCAATTACAATAATTGATACCTTCTTCCACCATAACTTAGCAAAAAGCAGCTTCACTTTTTCTACAGCCGCGTCATTTTCTAATCTCAAGGATACAAATTCTGCCCTATCTGTCATGCTTACAAAAGTAAGAATCTTTTAACTGGAACAGGAGATCCAAGACACTTTATAAAAATGGCAGTATGGGAAGGGGACCATGCTAGCTTCGGTTAGATTCTATGGAGAAGATGGTTGTACGTAATGGCCAAGGACTGTTTTCAGGAGATTCAAGGGCTTTACTGAGTATAAAGACACGGTCAGTGGATCAGAGCCATATCAGGTCTTTCATTCCTCTTTCCTGGAATTCACAGCAACGTAACAACAGAATAACAGAGTTGGAAGAGATTTCAGAGGTCTTTTAGTGCAACCCATTTCAAACAAGTGATTGCCAATCACTTCTTAAGACCTCCATATAATTTCTGGAGGCAAACTATTCCACTGATTAATTGTTCTAACTAAGGAAATATCTCCTTAGTTGTAGGTTGGTTCTTTCTTTGATTAGTTTCCATTCTTTGCTTCTTGTTCTGCCTTCAGGAGCTTTGGAGAATAGATTGACCCCCTTCTTTTTTGTGACAGACCCTTAGATATTGGAACACTGTTAACACTGCTATTGAAACACTGCAACAGAGATGCCTATAAGCTTTTGATGCTCTATAATATTAGCACTGGCATTTTACTTGCTGAGTCATTCAATCCCTGTCCCAAAAAGAGGGTATCCAATTCCCATTTAACAAACTGAATTGAAACTTAACTTCAACGTTTGTGATGGAATCATCTCTAAAATCTTGCCTACGACAACAGTTTATCCAGGACAGAGGTTCGAACTCTGGAATGGGAGTGAGTTGAGTGGGAGATAATTTCAGAAGATGTTTGAACTTAGATGTGAAAATAATTACCACTTTATTTTCCACTAAATTTGGCTTTTCATTCAATAATGAATGTAGGCAACAAAATAATTACGGCCTCTAGACTTCAAAAACATTTGGTAACATTAAAAAATCACTATCTTTTGTCCCTGTATTATACTCTTAAAAAGCAACCCCAGATTAAGAGTTGTATTAATATATGAATAAAGAAGCATCATTGTTGTTCATTATTTTCAATATTTATATACCACATTTATTTTTGTGTAACTCCAGAAGAGCATACATAATGGTTCTACCTTCCATTTTCTTTAGACAGAAGACCACCAATGGAAGTGAGTGAAGAACTGAAGCTAGGACTTTCATAAATTTTATCCAAGATCACTTTTGTTGGGGATCTGATAAACTGTCCAGAACTGCATCCAATTTAACATTATTTTGAATTGGGAGGGCAATTTATTTATTAATCAAATTTATATAACTGTCCATTTTACCAAAAGGGAAAACTGTAACTGAAATCTAATTGGTGAATTCCTTCCTTCAAGGGTTTCAATTGAAAGTTAATCACAGGAGGTTCACCTCAATCAAGTCAAACCTCCTGACATACTTTAGTCCAGAGGTCTCCAACCTTGGTCCCTTTAAGGCTTGCAGACCTCAACTGTCAGAATTCCTCAGCCAGCCATGCTGACTGGGGAATTCTGGGAGCTGAAGTCCACAAGCCTTAAAGGAACCAAGGTTGGAGACCTCTGCTAGTCTATCCTGCTTTGGATTTCTTTCCCTTCTCATCAGGGCTTTTCCCCCACTAGCTTTAGAAGAAAAAAATAGGATTGTTTGTTTCTTCCTGTGCAAAGTCCTATGAACTTCTTGGTAGCCTCTGAGGCATTTATACAGTCTTCCATCTAGTGATGATTTTAATGAGAAATTGTCTTTTTCAATCAATGAAATAAAAAAAAATCTCAAGATGCAAATAGAAATAGATTGAGAATGGGAGAGAACAGGGGAAAATAGAGCAGGAAACAATCATGCAGAGAGAGAGGATTAAGGGGAGGGACCCTAAATTTGCCTTTGTATTTATTAAATTTCTATACCACCCTTCTCCCCAACGGGACTCAATCTAGCTGAATGAATGGCATATTTTCCCCTGCTTGAAGACAACTGATCATATATGCACAACATTCAGTATCTGTGACACATATCATATGTCTTGGGTCGCAGAGGATTTGGCTCACTTGTTTTTCACTCTTGCAGAATCCATTCTTTTCAGCTCCCCCTCACCTTAGTGAAGGATGCAAGTCATATACAAACAGAACTATTCTGGTGCTCTGTCTGTGTGGTTTCTTACTGGATGATGTACAAGCTGTGTTCCCGACCTCCTGGCTCTCTGTTTTGAACCTCCACAGCAGGAATGCTACTTTCCTAGCATGGAACTGTCACTGGACTTTTACTTATGAGAAACAAACCCTGCCAGCAGAGTTAATCTGGCATTGGGTCGAGGAGAACCTCTGCTGGCGTTTCAACAGATTCGTTAATTGCTTCACAATGAATTCTTCCTTGAAAGCATCCCATGGCAGAGAATGGCTGCACAACACTTGCCATTGTTTAACAAAGCATCACATTAATGCACACCAGGAAAAGTACACAAATTCCTGCTGGGGAGAGTGGGGAGATGCTGTTTGCTTTTCTGAGGTTTTTTTGTTGTTGTTTTTTAGGAAAGGCTGCTTGTTATTTCACACTGGAAGCTCAGGCTTGCATCCCCTGCATTCAGCTCTTGGCTAACTCAGACTTTGCAAATGTATG
This sequence comes from Pareas carinatus, assembly GCA_032468095.1. Taxonomy (NCBI): domain Eukaryota; kingdom Metazoa; phylum Chordata; class Lepidosauria; order Squamata; family Pareidae; genus Pareas; species Pareas carinatus. Next base: position 75,148 of record JANHFO010002578.1, read on the forward strand.
GGTGACAATACTATACATGAACTGCAGATTCCCAGGCTTAAGAAAAACAAAATATCCAAGAAACTAAGGGCTGTCGTTATAGTTTCAGAAAAACCAAATGTACAGGTATAGAAGAGGTGGTATCTACCTCAACAGTAGTAACTGTGAAAGAGATCTAGGAGTCCTGGTGGACAACCAATTAAAATATGAGACAGCAGGGTGCTCCAGCTGTCAAAAAAGCCAACATGGTCCTAAGCTACATTAACAGAGGGATAGAATCAAGATCACGTAAAGTGTCGATACCACTTTATAATGCTTTGGTAAGACCACGCTTGGAATACTGCATCCAGTTTTGGTCACCACGATACCAAAAAGATGTTGGGACTTTAGAAACAGTGCAGAGAAGAGCAGCAAAGATGATTAGGGGACTGGAGGCTAAAGCATATGATGAATGGTTACAGAAACTGGATATGTCTAGTCTAACGAAGGGAAGGACTAGGGGTAACATGATTCCAATATTTGAGGGATTGTCACAGAGAAGAGGGGATTGATCTATTCTCCACAACACCTGAAAGTAGAACAAGAAGTAATGGATGAAAGCTTATCAAAGAGAGATCCAGCGCAGAACTAAGGCGACATTTTCTGACAACGAGAACAATTAATAAGAGAAATAGTTTGCCTCCAGAGGTTGTGTGTGTTCCATCACTGGGGGCTATTAAGAAGAGATTGGACAATCATTTGTTTGGAATGGTATAGGATCTCCTGCTTGAGCAGGGGATTGGACTAGAAAAAGAAAAGGTAAAGGAGTCCCTTCAGGTTTTACCCCACTGGTCATTGCCAACTATAGGGGGGCAGTGCTCATCTTCATTTCAAGGCCATTGAGCCAGCTCTGTCTTAAGACATTTCTGCGATCATGTGGCCAGTGTAATGTCACAGAGCATTGTGATCTTCCCACCGAAGTGGTGCCTATTTATCTACTCACATTTGCATGCTTTCAAACTGCTAAGTTGGCAAGAGCTCGGGCAAGGACGGGAGCTCATCCCATCCTGTGACAGCAGCCAGCTCTTGAAGGCAAGCCGGCTCATCATCAGCCAAGCAACCTAACCTAGTGAGTCATCAGGGTTCTAAGGTTCTATGAGCCAAAGGCCTAACAATTTATCAAACTAATGACCAGTAGATGGCAGCAAAAAGTTCATCTCCCTTGCTTGCCACATAGTAGCCACCCTGATATGCAATATCTAGATAACCTGTTTCCCAGAAAATAAGACCTAACCAGAAAATTAGACCCTACCCCAAAATAAGCCCCAGTTAAGATTGTCAGCCAGACAGACACATTTAACATGTTTCCCCAAAAATAAGACACTGTCTTATATTAATTTTTGCTCCCAAAGGAGCGCTAAGTCTTATTTTCGGGGTGTGCCTTACTTTCCAGGAAACACGGTAGATTGTCCAGCCCTGGCTTCTGCAGAGAGATCAGCTGGCTGAAACCTCCAAGGTTCCGAATTCCCGTGCTTTCAGTCAGCTGTAAAGCACTTTGGGAGCGCTTGCGTGGAGGATTCGGAGCCCTGGAAGCAGCCCAGCCGCATGTGCCTCGCTGCGTCTCCTGTATGGAAGTTATTCTGCATGAGGTAAAGAGCGCTCGGAATTAGCAGGAAGGGGGGGAGCCAGGTGTTTTTCAGGGGTGGGGGTGGGTGATCTACCGTGTTTCCCGGAAAGTAAG
>JANHFO010002578.1:90849-102697 GCA_032468095.1 Pareas carinatus
TTAATCTTATCTTTGTACTGTACTGTTTTATTGTTGGCTGTGAACCGCCCTGAGTCCATTGTATGGAAAAGGGCGGTATATGAATTAAATTATTAAATTAAATTAAATTAAATTAAATAAACAGTGTAAAATCCCTGGACTGAATTACTCGAATGTATATTTTGATGCATTGTATATCTTTTATTTTACTTCAGTTTTAAATTTAGAGGATTTGGGTATTCTAGTTTTTAAAAAAAAATTGTGGTCCCTTTCTCCATGAGGTATAGGCTATCCTCATTGAACTTATTAAAGAAAAGTACAATTATCAATTTAAATATTTCTCATATCATCTAAAAATTAACAAAATAGTAGCATCCTAAGCCATCTATGACTTCTATTCAATTTATTTTTTCTTTACGCATGTTTACATTTTCAGTATTCATGGTCAGCTCATTAATAGAAGGCAAAGGCTTAGGCGGGATTTAGCTCATACAAGGCTATACAAATTTACTGAGTAAATTTGGATGTGAGACCAATATTTGCTATTTCTTTCAGAGTCATTAGTTCACATAAGCAAACTTGCTTATTAGGAGATTAAAAAATGAACTTGCAGGAAAAAGAATGATACTCAATACACTTGATTATCTGTTGTTGTTCAAGCCATGTCCAATTCTTTGTGACCCCACAGACCATAATATGCTGTGCCTCCCTATCCTCCACTGTCTCCCAGAGTTTACCCAAATTCATGTTTATTGCATCAATGATGCTATCTAACCATCTCATCTTCTGCTGATCCCTTCTCCTTTTACCTTCAATTTTTCTAGGATCTTTTAAAATTACTTCTCTCTGTTAATTAAGACACCTGATTATACTGAGGAAGAATACCCAGTTCATCTCTAAATTAATTCACAATTCAGAAGTTGGGGGGTTTATTTCTTAGTAGTTCTAATTTTATCAATAGTAACTTGAATCCTTGGCGATCTAGGAAATATATTACCTAACCAATCAGTTCAACATAGGTTAACAAAATAATCTTTTTTTTAATAATCATGTGTCTTTGATTTCTTTCTAAAAGTTGATTTCTGACTCTTCATAGCTATTTGAATTGATTTACAGTAAAGCTCAGCATCCTGGAAATCTCTTCTGATAATTTTGTACCTGGGATTCAGAAAATTGTAAATAGAATATAAATATGTATCCAGATTTATACTCATACTAGCTTTTGATACCCGTGCTCTGCTACGGGGTTGTGAGGCCCGCGCAGCCTGTTGTGAGGCTAGCACAGTCCATTTTGAGGGCCTCACGGCCATTTCTGAGGATAGCGCGGCCCATTTGGAGGGCTGGATGGACCGGGGAGCCTGCTTAAGGTGGCATGTTGGAGGCAGGTGGGTGGGGGTCGCAGGGGGTAGAACTGGGGGGGTTAGAGTTAAAAAGGAGGAAAGCAGCCTACTTGAATGCCATGTTTGTGCTTGCTGCTGCTGGTAGTGTGAAGGGAGAAACCTAAAATGAAACAACAGGTTGCAAAAGTCCTCCAATCAGGAGAAAGGAAACAAACATTGTTGGATATTTTGTCCAATTACAACCCTCTACCCATCCTGTATTTAAAAATGGCAATAAATCTTAAATAACTCACATAAAACTTAATATTTAAAAAAAAACATTTCTTAGTAAATGCGTAGATGGGAAGACAAAGGTATATAGGAAATTTCATATTCCTAGCTTCAATAGTTTGGGATATCTGGAGATGTGTCAGTGAGTGAGTGAGTCATTTTTGGCTTTTATATTTATAGATATCAGGAAAAGTGTTAACCAATCACAAACCCCAGTTTTCCCGCACTTTGTCTGAGCTGTAGACAGCCAGTCTGGCCTTCTAAACAGTTACTAGAAGAAGGTATGACTCAACCAGGAATCCCCAAGACATAACACCAATATTAACACCAATATTAACCACAAAGGAATGCATAGAACTATTAAATTCCACTTAGATTTAATTTTGATTCTGGTGCTACTTATATCTTCCTAATATGAATACTTCTATAATTTTAAGTTTGTGCTTTACAATCATATACCACAACCCACAACCCACTCATTCAATGTCAATAATGTAAAGTGTGATACCTGAGTTATCTGATTACCTTAATCCAATCCTCTCCCTCAAGACAAGGTAAATCATGTTGTTTGTGCTGATCCATAGATTGTCTTCCAATCTCCTCTTTTCAGCATAGTAAACTGTCTGTTTTCTATTGAAAGGAAAGATCTTTGATACACATAATCATCTGAACTAGAGTCATATTTCTCATGAAATTTTCCACCTTCCAGCTTAAAGAAATGGTAGTAGCAGGAGGCATAAACTAGAGATGATTGAAAATTGAGGTGGGGGTGGAGAACTTGCCCCTAATCACATATTTTTTCATGAAAAGAATTGGTTAAATTGACTGTCTTATATAAAGAAGATAATATATTTAAGCGCCTTATATGAATATCACTTCTGTATTTCGTACTTGGGGTGAAAAAATGAATTTTAATTTTGGGTTTACCAATTAGATAGACTGTTGTAACAGAAATGGCAAGCTACATATTAATCGCAAAGCAAAAAATCTGAGATTGTAATGTTGTTATTATGTTCTGTGTGGAAGTGAGTCGGAAGTCAATGCCTTTTTTTTCTTTTTTTCTCTTTCCTGTCCCCTTCATCCTCCCTCTTTGTGAGGGGGGGGGAAATTTACCCCTAATCACACATTTCTTCATTTTAGAAAGACAGGAAAAAAATAATTAAAATACTGTGAGGAAGAAAAGAAAAGAAAAGAAAAGAAAAGAAAAGAAAAGAAAAGAAAAGAAAAGAAAAGAAAAGAAAAGAAAAGAAAAGTGATTCATCCAAATCTCTAGGCAGTCAAAGACACAGGCCTCTAATAAGTAAGTTTACTGAAAAACTAATGATGCCATTACAAGAGAATGCAAGCTAACCTATGTAGCAGACTGGTAGTAGAATGATAGAAATCTAACCCAATACAGCCATTTTCTTTTGACATTTTCTCTTGCTGACACAGTGCAATGGGCTTAAGGCTTTTTACTTTTGGATGCAGAGATGGTTTCAAATTATCTTTTTTTATATAGGAATAGATGATTTTGAGTCCTAACTAGAATAGAATAGAACTGAAAGGGACCTTGGAGGTCTTTTAGTCCAGCCCCCTGCTCAAACAGGGGACCCTACACCATTTCAGACAAGCAGCTGTTCAGTCTCTTCTTAAAGACCTCCAATGATGAAGCACCACAACTTCTGAAGGCACTGGTTGTTCCACTGGTTAATTGTTCTCACTGTTGGGAAGCTTCTTCTTAATTTCAGGTTGCTTCTCTCCTTGATTGGTTTCCATCTATTGTTTCTTGTCCTGCCGTCTGGTACTTTGTTGACCCCCTTTTCTTTGTGATGGCCACTCAAATGTTGGAATATTGCTATCACGTCTAGCCCTAATTCTTCTTTTCTTTAGACTAGCCATATCTAATTCCTGCAACCATTCTTCATATGTTTTAGTCTCCAGGCCCTTGATCATCTTAGTTGTTCTTCTTGGCACTTTTCCCAAAGTCTCAATATCTTTTTTGTAATGTTGTGATCACAACTGAATGCAGTATTCCAGGTATGGTCTTACTAAGGTTTTATAAAGTGCTACTAATACTACTTGATTCTGACTTGGTCATAAAAAGAGCTCACAGTTGAAGATAGAGCTCACCAATGTCACTTACAACCATGGAGAATCCCAATTTTCTGCTTCTGGTGATGACTCATCATGGCAGATTGTCTTTCCATCCCTGAATCCTCTGAAATATGTATATGAAGGAAGCTGAGAGTAGCTGCCATCCTAGCTCAATTACTGCAGAATAAACATAATTGAAATTTGTGAATAAAGCTGGGTGAGATCAGATGCAATAGCTTTCTTTTAAAAGTGGGTTAGAATTGGGTGGCAATCTGTGGCCCTCCACAAATTGGCTAGTTCAGTACAATCTGGATTTCCACAGATTCCCTATCCAGGAACTGAAAAAAATCTGCATCTTTCTGACTTGATATCTTCCACAAAGTGTTGCCATGAGCTCCTGGGGAAATATGTTTATGAGTGTATGCTTGCACACATACACACACACACATGCACACAACACACATTTTTGTGAAAAGTCTAATTGTAACTGACTTTTAATAAAGAGAAAAATGTATTTCCAAGGGTTCCAGTTAAAGAAAAAGGCAATATAGTTATGGCGTCTGTGTTATATTCTCAAGGCAAATGAAGATGACAGGGCAGTCTGAATATATGTGCTAAACTGCATATTTTAAAATAATCTTTTCCTGATTATTTTAAATTGTTTTACCTAAGCAAGTGGAATGCAGTCTGCAATGTAATGTTGACAGCCAAGAGAAAAACAGAAAGCTAGGGTGGAAATGCACCAATTCTGATTCAAATAATCTCATATGCCTCTCCTAATAATATAATAATCCTCCCTCCTCCAGATTCATAATTTTAGGTTAACGAAGTCAAATGCCAGCTTCGTTCTTCCTTCAGACTCAAAGTGCTGTCAGAATTAAATATGTCCTAGAGATTAGTTGGCTACAAGTTGTGATTGTTTCCTTGAGTTTCACAAAGGAACTTTTTATTTAGGATAGTTTACTGTTTTTTGGGATTTATATAATATTTCACCATGTCCCATTTTTTCATGGAAGAAATGTTAATCTTTCCTATGCCACCTTTCTTATAAAATAAACAAACATCTATATTACTATAAAGATTGTTGAAGAAGAATAATCAGAATTACTTAAGCCAGTGGCCGCCAACCTTTTTAGCACCAGGGTTCATTTCTATGGAGAAAGTTTTTTCCGCGGACTGAAGGGGACATGGTTTTGCATATTGCCTGCATCCCGTGAATGGGCCTTGGTTTGTTTCTGCATTCCGGTTGCTGGCATGGCACTGACTGGTGCTGGTCTATGAACCCGGGGTTGGAGACCCCTGACTTAAACATTTTCTACATTCTTTTTCTCATTCTTTTGGATTCTAAATGTTAGAAGTGGTCTTGTGTAGAAGTTAGGTATTGAACTGAGAAGATGGAGTCCTGGGTTCAAGTGTATCTTTCAGTCCTATTGGATACTATACTTCCATTTCAGAAGCATCAAAGCACTTCTATGATGAAAGGATCAGCCAGTGACATCACCGTTGCTTGGGAAATGCCTAGTTGGGGGTTCAGTTTGCGTGCCCTTAAGTTGATCATCTATTTGCCCACTTTTAACCTTCTGAGTTGACAGGAGCTAGAAGGAGGGATGGGAGCTCATCTTGCCATGTGTCAGCCGCTGAATCTCAAATGCAAGCCTGCCAATCATCAACTCAGCATTCCAATTACATGAGCCACTGCACTTCAGTTCTACTGGGTGACTTTGAACCAGTTGCTATCCTTCAGCCCAAACTGTAGGATCTGCGGAGGCTGACCTGCTGACGAGGCTCCGTAAAGCCTGGTAAAACCAAATGGTCAGCAGGCAGAGAATTAGGTCACTGAGTTTTCCCTAGCAATAGACAGCTCGGCGACTGGTCAAGCCATCCCTGATTGGTTGAAACCCGTTGTTGTTGCCCTTAAGAAGGACTGGTTACTGTTGCTTGTTGCTTGAGACTGTTTCGTTCTGACTTTACTGCAATAAACATTATTCTGAAACCCGAGAGCTCCTGCCTGTTCCTTCGCTGCGCGAACCCAACAAAACCTTTGTGGGTTATAGAATTTGTGTAACACAGCAGAGGTTGGAAATGCTGGTGGAACTTCAGCATTGGGGCCTATGGATCGTCTATGGTGTTATGTACATGTCCTTGGCAACAGAAGTAAAGCTCTCTCAAGAAATACCAAACTTTAAACATATGTTTTCATAGTTAGTCACTATTTCTAGAGGAAGAGAAAAGTTCTAAATCAAGATGTTTTTATCTTGGAATGCTTTATAGCTACCTATGTTCATTTCCTTTAAGTCTTGCCACTGTTTTTTGAAGATAAAATCCATTTTAAAATCCTGGAAGTTAAAATTAGAATTAGAAAGTGGTACATCAAAGATTGGTTCACCTCACAGCTGTTCAAGACTTTTTCTTTCCTCTGCTACCTTTATCTGCTTTTATCTGGGAAACTTCTAGCTCTATTTTTCCAGCTGTATATATCTACTGTCCCCCCCTTATCCCTTCTCTTTCGATTTATGTCATTTATGATAACATTATCTGACTTTCGGGTGTTTTCAATGAAACAGCTTCTTTGCAACCAATCAAAACTCATTCTGGTACTATTTTGTCTGTTCTTTCTTAACAGATTTTATGGTAAGAAATAAGATGGAAGAAGCAGAGGAAAGGCAAGTGAAGATACAGTGAAATATATCAATCTCTCAACTGCTGTAAAAGTGCTGAAAATAAGACTGAAGCATTGCATAATGGAAGTATGTATTTTGGGATGTATTTTTCATCAGCTGTAGGAGGCCTCCTTCCAGGTTTTACTTCACCAGACCAAATCTCTAGAGCAACATATTTAGATTTCTTTTATGCCCCTGGTTATTTGTCGTCTTACAGCACCAACAAGAACAGGGTGAAAATAAACCACAGTGCTAGAATAGTTTTCTGTAGCAAGGCCCACTTAAGAATCAGTATATGCTGCTTCAAATCAATGTATAAAAGTCTAGTATAAGGGGGCTTTTTTGTTTTGCTTTTTTGCATAATTTGTGTGTGTGTGTGTGTGTGTGTGTGTTTTCGTAGATTTTCACGGGTACAGGTATGTAGGTCCAGGTGTGTTCGGGTCATTTCATGGCGACGTTTCGGCAAGGTCTCACTCGCTAGTCATATATATATGCATAATCATGATAATTTGCATATATAGACACAATCAGTTGTGTCTATAAGCATAAGATGCATTCATAGTCATAAAGTACATAACATTCATCATGCCATCATGTTATAAAGTGCGGACATCATGTCACAAAAGCCTATTTCACCCTATCACAAAGACACCCTCCACACTAACACTGTCTTGTAAGTCAGCTTAGGTTGATGACATGAGGGAAGAAACTGTCCTTGTTTTGGTTTATATATTTGTTTGGTGGCATATTTTTCCCTCTTCAATTTTCTTGATTCTTGTTTGGCCTCTCTGAACTGAAGGAAGAAGCAGGGGAGAAGAGAAGAAGTCCTTGGATTAAGCAGCCATTGGAACCTGACAAACTTTCTCCAACCAGGGTCATGACTTAATAGTTAATAATTGCACTTACTCTGGAGTGGAAGTCAAATTTAAATCCTATAACCAGTGCTTTTTTTGTAAGAAAAAAGGTGCCATAACTCACATCTTGTTAATCTTTTATTTAAAAAATTATATATTTGGTTCTTAACATAAATGTAATTGATTGTATTTAAGGCAAAAAAGGTACCGACACTGTGTCTATGACAAAAAAGCACTGCCTATACCCAATAGCGTTCCTTCATTAGAGGATCCAGAATGAAAAACAAACAACAGCAAATCTTCTGTTTTGTATATGTAGAACCAGTTCTGTCAAGTATTATTCCATCTTAACACATTGTCATTATAGATTGCTGTGCTTTTCTAGAATAAAAGGTGTTGTGTCCAGGGGAGGTCCGTCGCAAGAGCGGGAAATGCCCGCGCTCGGATTGGCAGGCTGCCAGCCCCGCGGGGGTACTTAAGAGACAGCGCGGCCACCGAGCGCCATTCTTCCTACTGATCACCATTACCAATAAAGGCATCCAGCATAGCCAGTCTCCGTCTCGTTCTTGGGTACCCACGATCTAACAATTATTATTAACTGGTCTTGCTAGTCACCAAGAGTCAAGAATTGCTCAAAGGTACACACATACTCATACACACACATGCACTAGAAAAGGATGTGGCTGGTTGGTTGACACACTAATCAAGAACCTTCCATATTGCAGTTGTGCATGTGTTAATAATAACTTACTGCCCATCTAGTTCAGTTCTTTTTGTGTGTGACATACTCATCATGCCAACCTCCTTCCAGTAATAGGCCATAACTCTCACCTATTTGTCAAGGGTTTTCTCATTTTTTCATCAGGTAACTTTATGAACAGATTATAGGAAAGCTATAGGCATAATATATATTCACCTCAGCAAATCATTTCACTCTATGACATTCTGATTAGCAAGTCAATTAAACATGGATTGAATAGCATGAAATTTAAGTGGATACATAATTGATTCAAAACGCATATTCTTCAAACAAGAGAAAGATATAAATGAGATACCACAATTCATGGCTGATCTTTCTACTCTACAAAATTTTGATTGATTAAACGAAGAAATGGTAAGGATGCTTGCGAAATTTGTAGGTGACATAAAATTGAGGTGGTATTATAATAATAATGCTAATGAAAAGGTAGTACCAATAGCACTAGGTACTTGGATGCAATCTGAAAACAAATGGAACAGCACTTGGACACCATCAACAATGGCAAATCACCATTGGTCAATTGCAAAAGACAACTTTACTTGGAATAGTTTACATCCTGCGACCTTTAACACCATCAAGCACCATCAAACATCCACATTTCCCTATCCCTAGTCCTGAGGAAAGAATCAATAAGTAGACAAAAAAATGACTAGTCTGAACATCAGGCTGACTGTACAATGGACCATAATAATAAGATCTGGAAATGGGTAAGAGCAGGAAAGTTGAATAAAAAGAAACAGGGGCTAATTCTGGCAGCACAAGAGCAAGTCTTAAGAACAAATGCATACAAAACCAGAATTGAGAAGACAGGAACAAGACAACAAGTGCCCTCTCTGCAAAGAAGCTAAAGATACAGTGGAGCGCCTTGTTTGCTGGCTACAATAGAGTAGGAACAACGGTGCATTGAAATATCTGCAAGAAATATCATTTCCCTGCAGGCAAGAACTGATGGATCTATAACAGTAATGGCGAACGTATGGCACGCGTGCTGCAGTGGGCACACAGAGTCATCTCTGCTGGCATGTGAGCCAAGTCACCCCAGCATCGCCCCAGAGCCGAGCATGTTCAGAAAGAGAGTAGTGGTGTGCCAGGTGATGACATCACAAGGCTAGACACATGCTCAGAAAGAGAGCAGTGGTGCCAGGTGATGACATCACAGGTCATGACTTATTAGTCATGACTCATCCGGGCACTCTGTGTCAAAAAGGCTAGCCATCACTGATCTATAACATAAGAGAAAGTATTAGAAAATGAAGGTGCTAAAGTGCTCTAGAACTTTAGAACTCAAACTGACAGGCATTTGCTATATAACACGCCAAACTTAACAATTGTTAATAAGAAAGGCCAAAAAAAAGTCTGGATAGTGGACAGGGCAGTACTTGGAAACAGCAGAAGAGAAGAGAAAGATCTTGAGAAAGTAACAAAATACAAAGACCCACAAATAGAAATAGAACAACTATGGCAAAAAAGCAAAGGGACCAATAGATGCCTTGGGTACAATCCCAAAACAACTGGAGCACTACTTGAATACAATTGGCACTGACAAATTCACTCTCAGTCCATTGCAAATGACAGTTTTACTTGGAACAGCTTAAATCCTGCGACGATTATCTTTAACATCATCAAACATCTACACCTGCCTATTCCAGATCCTTAGGAAGAACTCAATAGGTAGATAAATATGCCAAATCCAGTCTGAACATCTGCTGGTCATGTGCAACCATAATAATTTCACCTTGTACTGTTTTGGTCAGACCTCTACCGCAACTCTTAAGTATTTTATCCACTTCTAGCACCACACTTTAAGAAGGATACAGACAGACTGGAGAGAGTGTTCAAAGAATGCAATGAAGTTAATAAGTTTATCAAAAACTAAGTTCAAGAAGAAAAACGGAAAGGATCAGTTGTGTTTTGAGAAGACAAGACCAAAATGATATTCAGTAGCACTGTGATGTCACACAGAAAAAGGTCAAGACCTCTGTCATCCCAGACTGCAGAATATAGGAAATCTATACAAACTACTTAATTATTGTTTCTATTTTTATCTACACATTAGAAAAAGGTATTCTATAACACATGGACTATACCAGATCCCACACAACCAATATCCAACTTTTTTTGTAGGTACACCAAATGCATTACATCACTGGCATACAAACAACTGCAGGACCAAAAGCAGCCACCTAGGAAAGTGATTGTTTAAATGATTCTTAATTATCAGTCGTACAATAGCAGTGGTTTTCAAAGCTGATGAACACTTTTTAGAAGGCTGAGTTTTTAGCTTGGAAGCCATGTTACAGCTCACTCCCCAGCATCGGTCTCCCAACCTCTCCAGCCCTGTAGAGATGGTGAAGAGAATTTGGCAGGTGGCACATTGGTATCTCATCCACAACTGCTTATCTGCGTCTATGCCACCATTCTGTGGTAAATTGCCTGTTGATAAATGAGGCTATTTAGGAGCGAGTGATGCCAGCATTACAGTTATTAATGACACCAACATGTGAAGACATTTAAGAGCAGCCTGGTGTTCTATTGTTCTCTCATACATGAGTAATGGGGCATTTCAGCTACAGGAGTTAAAAGTAGCTCAGGTTATTTAACAAAAGACATAAAACAGGGAAAACGGACAGATTTTGCTAGACCAGTAGCTCACAGATAAATTAATAAAACCTTTCCTAGGTCTTAATTATGTTTCTTGGTATCCACCTGAATTAAACCCTGTATATTATAACTCACTATATATTTAAACTCTTGACCTGTTTCGCAGTCTACTCTCTGCTTTCCAGTACAAACTTGGTTCAAACCTGAATGAAAATGCAAGCTCAGAGGAAGAATTTTCTTTTCTTTAATGCTTGAACTACCACAGGGATAAAGATCTCAGCAGACTCTAATATCTGTTTGACGCATATTGAAAGATTATTAGAATAGTGACAGAGAGTCTCTACTCTTTCCATTTTCAAGGCATTTATTAAAATTTATATTAAAGTTATATTTTTATTCACATCAAGCTATGGAAATGGGTATGCTTAGAAAAATTGGAATCCCAGAACAGCTCTTTGTACTTGTGAGAAATATTTGTTTGTTTTTTGTTTGTTATATTTCAATGGCCACTCATCTTAATCAATGACTCTGGGGGGGAGGGGACTTACAATTCAAAAAAAATATTATGATTAGAAAATTTAAAACAATTTAAAACAATCAAAAAATGAATAAAAACATTAAAAAACTTACATGCAAGTCAGAAAGCTCTAGTAATAAAGTCCATGTGAAAAAAGTGGAACTAGAATTCAAGAAAACCAAACTAATGGCAAAGAGTAGAACAATCAGAACCAGAAATTGGTGAATTAGATTCAGTCTTTTAGAATCAAACAACAACAGTATAGAACAGTATAGAAATAAACAGTCACGAAATCACAAACTAGAATGTGATACAGCAGCCATGAAACCCTTGGAAAAGATATTCAAATGCCATAATGCAGTGATGGCTAACCTTTTAGACACCGAGTGCCTGGATGAGTCGCAGCTAATGAGTCACGACTTATGACATCAATACCTGGCACCACTACTCTCTTTCTGAGTATGCGCATGGCCCCATGATATCATCGTCTGGTGCCACTACTCCTTTCTGAGCATACTCAGCTCTGGGGCAATGCTGGGGCGACTTGGCTCACGTGCCAGAAGAGAGAGCTCTACATGCCCGCTGTGGTCTGTGTGCCATAGGTTCACCATCACTGCCCTAATGTGTCTATACCTATAAATTCAGAATCAAACAAGTCATAGTATTCCCTGTGACACTCTATGGAAGTAAAAGTTGGGACAGAAACAGACAGACAGATAGATCGGATGATAGATAGATAGATAGATAGATAGATAGATAGATAGATAGATAGATAGATAGATAGATAGATA
>JANHFO010002578.1:108873-120897 GCA_032468095.1 Pareas carinatus
TTTAAATGCCTGTAAGCCGCCCTGAGTCCTTCGGGAGAAGGGCGGGGTATAAATAAAATTATTTATTATTTATTTATATAGAGAGGTTTTGCAGTCTGACAGTCTCCACAGCTAGGCCACTGAATTATTTATTATAGTAGTTTGTTGATTCATTTTTGGAGATTTCTTATTAATTTTTTAATTGTTCTGAGTACCATCATTGTGTAAAACTAATTACTGTACAGTTGGTCAATCAGAAAGGAAAAGCAATGAAAAGATGCACCACTGTTGTTCTCTGTGACCACACATGACCATAAGATCTTATTCCAATCTCTTTGAAATGTTGTCTTGTAAAAGTTTATGGGTTGGGCATCACTTAAATTATTTGCTAGATTATTATTTACCTGAACAACAGCTAGAAGCAGTTTAAGGCAAATAGAAGACCATTTAACAAATGGGCACCTAGATTGCCACGGTCCTAATCAAATTTATTTCAAAAACACCGAAGTCTAACAATTCAAATACTAACTGATCAGAGTCCATAGCAATTAGTATATGAATGTTAACTTGATTTTCATGCCATCTTTCCTCAGTCTTATGTTATCCAGATGTGTTGGAATTTGATCTCATAGAATTCTAGAAGTTTTTTGCCTCAAGGGCATTGCCCAAGGAATTTGTCTTCTGTGGCTATCTGCTCATTCCTCAGGGCATATGACCCACTGTCAGGCTTACAACCTGCCATTTCTGGAGAGAAAGGGAGGCTGCAGAGGGGGATGTTTTTCTTCTTGCTGCGAGCCATCAAACTGTGGAATGTCAAGGACACACTGAATGTTGATTGCCCATGGGAATTAACTGAAGGAGGACCTTCATTCAAACCATCGAAGAACTTCTGACTGGATGGAACCTAGCAACGGGGGTGTGGTGTGTGTCTGGAATGCGAGGCTTTGGGTCTTAGATGGTCAGATCTCATTTTGCTTTACTTCTATCTACAACTCTTAGTAAAATTTATATTCTGTTCAACTCAAAGAGTTGCCTGAAGTTTATTTCCTGACGGGGATGTTGAAGCAGGTCATTACACCCACATATATTAATGGTCCATTAATATATAATATATGGCCCACTAATGTAATGTAATGTAATTTATTTATTTTATTTTTATTTATTATTTAGACTTATATACCGCTTAACATTGCTTTACAGAACTCTTTAAGCGGTTTACACAGTCAGCATATTGCCCCCAACAATCTGGGTCCTCATTTTCCCGATGTCGGAAGGATAGAAGGCTGAGTCAACCTTGAGCCAGTGAGAATTGAACTGCTGAACTTGATGGCTAGTGGCAGATGGCAGCCAGCAGAAATAGCCTGCAGTACTGCTTTTAATCACTGCACCATCCTGGCTCCTTGGAATGTAATGTGATGTGATGTGATGTGATATGATATGATATAATTGATGTGATGCGATGTAATCCACATATAATAATGTTCAATTTAAGATACAAGTGGCATATAAAATAATCAAAGTCACTTCAGTACAGTAATATAATCCATGTCTAAAACATGATACACTGCCATCTAGTGAAAAGTGAGAAATGTATTTGAACAGAACATCCCAGTAGGAAGGGGAAAAAACAAAACTCTCTATAAAAATGAGACCTCCCTTAATCTGAAGGTAGGTACCAGATTCAAAGCTATGGTGAAGATCAAATTTCTGAGAACAGAAGGTTTGAGTTGAAAACAAAGTGGCTTAGTTAAAGCTGCTTCAAGGTTCACATTTTTTAAAAAAAATCATCTTCAATAAATAAGGGGATGCATCAGAAACACCTGCAACTGCTTCCAATTTTGGCAGAAAAGAATGAAAATAGCATGAATGGTAAACTTTTTACAGAACATTAACTGCCTAGTTTTAGCTGGATACGTCCAAGAGTTTGACTGTAATACATTTTTCAAACATTTCCCTTTCTGCACCTCTTTAAGGCAAAGATAGCAGGGATGAGGGAAGGATAAAACAACAATTTCCAAATTGTTCAGTGTGGCCAAGTTTACACACAAAGTCTTCTGCTCCAACTTTATGACATTCAAAAAAGTGAGCTTTGCCTTTTCATGCGCTCTTCTGTCATGGCTGCTTGGTGTGACATTGAAGAATGATAGTTGATTTGCCCTTGGATGGGTACTTTATTACCTCTGATCTTTGGCAAGCTGAACTTTTCCTGTAAAGCCCCACTCATTTCTAGTTTTATATGTCCCAGGCTAGAAAAAGACCACATTGGCAAGCTTTAGCTCTTCTTGGCAGGCCTATGGAGTATAGACAGCCATTTGCCTTTGTAGAATGAGGTAATTTTGTGGTCTCTAATCACTAAGATTTGTGGATCAACGAGAGGATTGGCAAAACATATTGGCAAGGTGGGTCATTGTCTGGCCGTGCCATGTAGCAAGCAGAAAAGCTGGAGGAGATTTTGTCATTCTTTGAACAATCTTTCAGTCTCTGATGTCATTGTCTCTAGAAGTAATCAGCTACTGCCAGCATAGTCTTCTGAGAAAAAAGTCAAAACTGTCTAATTGCCTTTTATCAAGACTGATTTATTTTCTCCATATTTGTGCCTCTGCATTCCTTGATGATTCTGTTGAGAGAAACATTTTTTCCCCCATGAGTGTTCACTTTCTTGAACTTGATGGACAGTGAAACTCTTTAGCAATTATGTGGATTCCATCTCCTTTCCTCCCTCCCTGTCTTGAGAAAGTCACTAGCTGAGCTGGCAAGACAAAACTTACAGATCATTGACTATGAACTTTTCACACAATCATTTTCCATTGTACAAAAATAGTTTCCATGGTCTTTCCAGCAGGCCCATCTCTACGAGTACTCTTCCTAAAAATGATAGAACACTGTATGTTAAGGACGTGAGCCAACACAAGCAGAAATAAAGCAAAACTATTTGGATGGATAAAGCATAAATAAAAGAAAGGGAAAGGGAAGTGCTTGGGGCATTTTCATGAATAAATTTATTTCCTTATATTTTCAGAAGATACTGTATTTTTATTCCTCACTTCATAGTAGCTGATGAACGACTATATGTCAGTTTTAAGGACGGACTATTAGGAGTGTTTGAATTCTTTTCTGTAATTGTATAAGCACGAAAATCTGCAGACTTTGAATTCTTTTTCGGGACATCAAATCATCTCCAGTTCTCAAATTGAGCTTTGTAATACATTCAGGATGAAGAATCAGATACAACTATAGACTCCCGCGGAAATATAAAATTAAATATTTTCAACAATCCGTTGGAAGACAAGAGAACAGTAAAATGCAATTAAAATGGAATAAACTGGAGCATAAAAATAAATGAATGATGTACAAAACAAAATGGAAGATGACTTACTATAGATAATTATTTACTTTCAAATTTTATCAAGGTAAAGAAAGGATTCCAATATTATCCTCTCAACTGAACTAGTTCTATTAACAGATGAAATAAAGAAATGGTTCTCCAATCTCATCTTTCCCCCTGTAATTCTGTTCTGGAGTCAATCAAACAGAATAGAACTACTGAAGAGTTAATTCAATCCTTTCGTCATCCACTATGAACAGAAACTTTGAATATTAAAGAAATCTTATTAACCAAGAATAAATTCTGAGTAGAAAGGATGAACGTTTGAAGTCTTTTTTAAACTACTAGTACTATTAGTAATCTCTTTACTATTAACAGCATTATTTACTCTTATTATTATTATTACTTGAATGTGGCTGGAGTTCAATCAAATAGCCTGGATTCTGTTTAGGTGTTCTCAAAAGTTTGGATGTGGTCAACATGGGGTGTTTAATGGCAATTCCTTTTTTCTTCAATAGATGAAGAAACTCTGATCTGTATCACAGCTTCTTCGGAAGATACCCTCAAATTCAATAGCAGGTTGTTACAGAGGTTGATTGAATGGGAGCTACTGTCATCAATTCATAAATACATAGAACCAATTTTATGGTTCTTATGGTCTGGCCAACATCTCTTCCCATGACCAAAGAAATTACCTTTGATCAAATTGAAAAAAGTAGAGCTATTTAAATAACAGTAAAGCATTAGTGACATATGGAGCCAGAGTGAAAGTAATAAACAGCAGAAATAAAATTCATATTTTCTAAAACCAAGAGCATGGAATAAAACCAGAAAGGTGGATTCTACACAGAGAGCTAGTAATATGGTAGTGGGTAGGATAGCAAAAGCTAGAAGTTACTGAGTTGAAATTAACTTCTGGAGTGCTATAAACAAATGCTTCCCACCTTGACTTGTCCTCAGTAATACTGAGGCAAAGCATTATTGATGTTCCCCAACAGATGGATATTTCCATATTCAACTAACAGGATATACAGTGAGCAAAATAAATATTTTCTTTTTCTAATATCCTCTTCCAGTCTTCCTGATTGATCTCTTTTGAATCTACTTTACTCTTCATTTTCCTTTGTACCTTATGCTCCATTCCAGTGTTCCAGGGGCTCATATGACCCATAATAAAGTAAGGACAAATCTGAAGTTTATTTCTCCATTTTGCCTTCCAGATATTTTAGGTGAGATGTCACTCAATAAGTTGCATTTTTCTTTTTGTCTTCATTTTCTACAATAAGAGTGGAGAATCTTTTTATATCTAGGGACAGTTTTTTAAAATAAAAAAGTCAGCCTATGGGGAATATAGTACTCCTACAAGGATGTCATGAAAGGATATAAGGTCATATTTTTCAATCTAATTTGTGGACTTTGTATAGGTTGAATAATATACAGTATGTCTGTTAAGGATATCATATCTTTAAGACACCTATTTTAGTTCTTGTTTAAATAAAAAAGTGAAAACAAACTTTATGCCATCATAAAGTTGAGTCCATAAAGTTGAGGTGAGTATATCTAGTCAATCAGTCTTGAATAAAGGACCAGTCTTGATTAATGCTCAGCTAAGAGATATAATCTAAGACACACAAAAAATTAAGAAAACATTACATAAAAAAGAAGTGGCAAAGTTATTTCCATATTGTTGTCAAGAATAGTAATATGTGCATAAAATCACCTGGAAGCAACTCCAACTTGAAGTAGTCTTTACCTCTTGGGAGATGGATGGGGGGGGGTTGATTGAAATAACCCCATTCTGAATTAAATCAGACAATTCTGAGTTAAAACAGGCAATTCTGTCTATATCTGAAAAGTCTAACCTATTTTTACCAACAAAACACAATATATTATCTCTAAGAATAGGAACTGTGTGCACATACAAGAACGAAAGAAAAATAATGTAGATGAAGAAAACCCACAATAAGCTCATGGGGTATTTTCCATCCTGCGTGGTTGACAATCCTGTAGTCATTCTACATAATATACAGTTACTAGAATTACCGTGTTTTATTGTAGGCAAACTTCAAGTGGACCAAAGTGAATGCTGGCCCCAGTCATTTGAAATAATAACACAGAAGTCTACCCACCAAAGGCATGTGTGACCCATCATATTGCAGGGAGTATTTTGCTGGATTTCCTTAGATGGGTATGATTAAGTTAGCTTGTTTGCTAAGGTAATAGGATAGTTTTGGTTTGAGGGTGATGGTGACATTTGAAAAGAATTTGAAATGATAATTGCTCCGAGGAAATTGTTGTACTGAGCCAACTTCTGGGGAAAGTAAGTGGTTGGTCCAAAATAGTCAATATGCTTAAGTCCAATCCTGGAATTGTCATTAGGTTAAGTATGCTCCAACAGGAGGCCCCAGCCAAACTGGAGCTCCCATTACAGTTCAGTTCTCAGAGAGATCCCTTGTAGAAAGTCTGCTTCCAATGCTTAATAGCTCCAGACTGAATGTAGAACATGCAGGCAGTTTCTTCATAACATGATAAGAAGGGATCATATCCAAGTTGCCAGTTTTGGGAAAACACTAAATATTTTACTAGCCTGCCTAATATCTGGACCAGAAAAATGTGCCATCATATATTGGTTCAGCTGTAATCTTCTCTCAGCCTTATCTGTGAAATGAAGGGTTATAATGAGGTACTTCATGGGACTAGAGAAGATATGAATGCAGTCCATGTTGTGTGAATATTACATGCCAAATATTCTTGAAACAAAACCTGGCAGAAACAAAGAAAAACTATTGTAATAATATGATGGGAACTAACACTATAACCTTGTTGGCACTATTTTTCTCTTGATAAATTGACAATTTCATTAAGTAATACTAACATGTTTGAACAAACTCTAATGTTTTTGAAACTGTATCCTCCTACTCAACAGTTCACAGTAGGTTTGAAGGATACATTATCCAAAAAATCTCTATTTTGAACACATGTTTCAATATGTGCACAGTCCACAAATAATTGTCTTTCTATTATTACACTTATGATACATTATTATACTCATGACACCTCTAGTTAAACTTTGGTTGCAAAAAAAATTTTTTGCCACGGACATTCAAGCTCTCTTTTCTGAAACTGCAAATTCATATGCATTTGTAAGCTACTGGTTTGTTTTATTTAAATGTAGGGGCTTTTTCCACTCAGTTTTAACATTTTGAATATTGTATGTAATCTATGAATGCAATCTTTCCTCTAAAATTTTTGGCAAGTCTCAGTCTAATTTACAATATATCTCATTCACACAGTATAACAGTCAATAGATTTATATCAAGAACTTAACAAAAACAGCCTTAAACTGTTTAAAACCTGAGGTAAAAGCTTAATGTTGCTACAGATATGCTTCAACAGACCTTTCTTACAGAAGGATCGTATTGACACATCTAGGATTTTGATATTATACCAAGTTAGACTTGTTGAATTCTACTGGATTGCATCGGGCAATTGTGTCAGCTCTGTAATAAATTTCAAGCAAGTATCTCAGAAGAGCCTGTAGTATCAGGCATAGTTAATTTTTTTTTAAATCCCTACCAGTTCTCTATATTAGTATTTCCAACATTCCTTCAGAGATTACAGGCATCATTTTGAAACTGGATTTCAAATTTATTTACAATTGCTGTACTGAAGTAGTTGCAGCTTTTCTATTCAATATATTCTGCCAGAAGAAAAAAAATTGTATTCTCCATAATATCTTTCTCTAAATCCTACAAATTTGCTTTTGAGAGATGGGAGGTATGCTGAGGGAAGGAGGGAAAGGGAAAGGTACATTGTACTAAGAAGTGAATTTTCACAAGTGTATATGAAAATAATTGGGATTTACTACAGTAGGAAAAATGCTTGCAATTTAGCATCCAGGTACTCCTCTAAGATTTTTTCCAATATTTTAAAGTGATAACTGTCATCTCTTCTATATTTTGCATATGCATGGAAGGTGGAAATTCATGAAACAATTGGTGATGTTCCATTTTTGTGGAAATTCAAGCAATTTTTATTAAAAAATACACATTCACCTGATCTCTTTGGAAACCATGCAGTAAATCAGCAATTGAAATCTCTAATTGACTAAGACTGGTATAATATCCAATCATTTAGATATTCAAAATACCAAGATGCTATGTTTTCTATCAATGAAAAATCTCAAAGATCAGGCTGAGGACAAATATCCCTGAAAAAAAATTATCTATGTAGTTGGCATGATAGCACATGTAGCAAAAAATAATACTTTCAACAATATTATGAAAAATAGACATTGCTTACATTCTTAGAAGTTTCTACATTTATATTATCTTATCCTATATAGTGTATCTCAGTTTTTGATGATGATGATGATTTTGCTTTGTTCTAGCCTGACCTAATATTAGTAACAAAAAACATCAAAAGATTTTGCAATTTTAGTGAGAGCATAGTAAACATTATTGAACTGAGTTTTCACATTCTTATGGCAATTCTTCAACAGGTTACATATGAAGTTGAACCCTATTGAATCTCTTTTTCATATAACTGGTTCTAGAATTGCTAATGTCTAAATACTCTGTTCCTTAAGCATAAATGTGATCACAGAAGAACTACAAAGTGAAACAGTTGGAATGGGATTTAGGAAGGAATGTTCATCAAACTTATTAGCAATATTTATAGAGCTCATATGATGAAGTTTTATCTCGAATGGTGTTTCTTCTTTTAAAGATAAAAATTATTCATTGGTGTTTCTTGAAAAAATTCCCCAGAAAATATTCATTAATAGAAGCCACTGTTGGCATCTATAAGATTAGACTATATTAAACACATGTAAACACAGAGACTTCTGGAATAAAATAATTTGCCACCAGTTTTAGAAAACCTGGAAGAATGATTCCATCAGAGAAATTTTGTTAAGAAATATTACAACTGAGGTAGAAAATAAACTGTAGAAAGGCACCAAGACATCACTAACATTTTAAGCCAGCTGATACTGGCATACATGATAACTAGATAAAATATTTAATAAGAGCAACTTCTCTTTCACTCATAGGTTAGGTTAGCTTACTTAAATAGCTTAGGTTCTAAACAACATATTTTATAGTTTAACATTCAGGCAATTAAAAAAAATAGATTCCTGTTAGAAGGTTCTCAGGTCAGCTAAAATGAGACAGCCACACTAAAACAATGACTTCAAATTTGCTAGAGATAAATAAACTTTCCTGATCTAAATGTCTTTTGAGAAACTCAGACAGGTCGATAACTTTAGGAGAAGGAGTGGCAGAACTAGGGACAGGATCAAAAAGGAATCAGCCTAGAGTTTCTACATAGTCATAGTAACCAAGTCCAAGCCCTCTTGTATTCCGTTTATCCTTATTTAATGCCAAGATAGTGCTAACTGTTAGTTGAGTAGATTCTTGTGCATAGTGTGTTTAGGAATAAATTAGTCTAATTGGAACTTCACATGTGGTCCTGGTCTTTTGCACCTGACAATAATTGTCTAAATACCTAGACTTCAGTAAGGCATTCGACAAAGTAGACCACAACCTACTTCTTGGTAAGCTAGAAAAAAGTGGGATAGATAGCATCACCACTAGATGGATTTGTAACTGGCTGACAAACCATGCTCAATGAGTAGTTCTTAATGGTACTACATCTACATGGAGAGAAGTAAGCAGTGGGATACCACAAAGTTCTGTCCTAGGTTCAATACTGTTTAACATCTTCACAAACGACTTAGATGAGGGAATAGAAGGAGAACTTATCAAATTTGCAGATTATACTAAGCTGGCAGGAATAGCCAACATCATAGATGATAGGTTCAAGATCCAATTGGATCTGGACAGATTTGAACACTGGGTCCTATCTAACAAAATGAAATGCACTCTATAAAACCTTAGTAAGGCCACACCTAGAATGCTGCATCCAGTTTTGGCCACCACACTATAAAAAAGATGTTGAGACCCTAGTACAGAAAAGACTAACAAATATGATAAGGGAACTGGAGACTAAAACATATGAAGAATGGCTACAAGGGCCAGAAGTGACATGATAGCAATGTTCCAATATTTGAGAGGTTGCCACAAAGGGGAGTAGATCAATCTATTTTTCAAAGCACCTGAAGGCCAGACAAAGAACAAGGGATGAAAACTGATCAAGGAGACATTCAACCTAGAAATAAGAAGAAATTTCCTGACAGTGAGAACAATCAACCAGTGGAACAGCTTGACTTTGGAAGTTGTGGGTGCTTCATCACTGGAAGCTTTCAAAAAGAGACTAGACAGCCGCTTGTCAAAAATGGTATAGGGTCTCCTGCTTGAGGAGGGGGTTGGATGAGAAGACTTCTAAGGTCCCTTCCAACTCTGTTATTCTGTTATTCTATCTAAGGCTACCTCTTCTTACTCTTCATTATTCTCTCTCAAGAATTGAATTAAAAGAGGAAATGGCATACCTGAAAGGAAGATATTCTATTCACATCAATTCATCAATTTTGTGATTGCTTCCCTACCAAAACATGTCCTAGTTGATTATAATTGTTTTTAAAGAAATACTATCATGTAAACTATTTGCAAAAAATAGATTTAAGACTCACAATTTGGATAACAGTTGATCTTAAACTCTTTACAACAAAGTAAGGGCATGGTCACAAAACAAGTTGAATTTCTATGCCATACTCATTTCTCTAAACCCATGACACCTCATCCCAAACATTTGTCTAAAATCTCACACAATTACCAATTCTCTCAAAATTATGGTGATCTTACCCCAAGTCTGATAAGCAACTCATGAGATTCTGGAGGTTGTGATTTGTTCTATTTGCTGCTTAAAGGACAAATATATTATTGTTTGGGGTTGTAGAAGATGTTCTGATATTCAGAAAAACTGTGCTAATCACCTGTTATATATCAATCTTCTTGATAAACATGATATATAAAACACTTGTAATTCTGGAATAATTAAATTGAAGAAACATATTAAAATTAATTTCACAGAAAAGTCTAAAATATTAAATACAGGAACATTTCTTTTCTCTGGTGACCTTTCTTTTAAAAGGAGAAATATTTATAACATATTTTCTAATATTTTTATTTTAAATTTTAAAAGCAGTTAAAATATGAATTAAGAAATACATCCATTTGGAGATGCTGATGCCAGATCAATACCTAAGCCATCATGTTGAATAGAAATGTTTGATCACAATATAGATTAAACTTCAGATTTTACCTGTCCATAAAAATAAAAAAAAAGATATAGAAATAGTCAACAGTGGCAATATTTTAGATTCACCAAATGACATCAATTGGGAGCCGCCAAGAATTGGTTGAAAGATGGGTGACTATATAAATGTTTTAAATAAAGAAATACATACCTACACACATACTCATACACCCTTTTACCCCTCACCCTTTTCTGAAATTCACTGCTTTCTGAAGTGATATTGGAAAACAACATTCAAATACTTAATTTTACTTTTTTTACTAATCTGTTGGATATATTTTTTATTTATTCATCTCCCTGTTTGCTTTTTAGCTGTTTCTTAAACATTTTTTTTAAAAAAAACCCTCAGTGCCCTTCTTTGCTTCTTCTCCCTTTCACCCATTTTCTCATTATTTTAAAGATTTTGAAAATCTTTTATCTCCACCAACAGTCTATATCTTAATATTGATTTCACATTTTTAAAAAAAATTATTCTGTGTCAATCACTTTCTTTCAGCCCAATCCACCTCACAAAGTTGTGGTGAGGAAAATAGAAAGCTGGAGGACTACTCAGACTGTCTACAGCCATACTAAATGCCCAATAATCTTGACTGATCTCGGAAACTAAGCTGGGTTAGACTTGGTTAGTACTTGTGCCAAATGACCAGCACCTATAGCTTCCCACACTCCCACATTTTGCACCAACTGAATCCTCTGAATACTTTTTCAGGGTAGTCTCCAAAATGTAGGCTGAAATCTTAAAATCCATTTGTTGTCCTAGTGCTGAAAGCAATGGGATTCACTTTGCATATACATATGCCACATTTTACAGTATCGGATGGGTTTGTCAAACAATTAAGTTTTTTTTAAAAAAAACACCACTAAATCAAATTCTCCATTTAATTCTCTTTCTTAAATTGCAGCCTTGGGAATCAATATGATTAAAACCAAGAAAAAGGCTAAACAGATTGCTAGTAGACCTCTATAGGTCCAATTTCTGTAGGACCTTTCCCCGTGAATATTTTGGCAACAAGCCAGGATGTCTATGAACAAGAAGCCAAATGAGGACCCAGTTTCTTTTTTGTACTCTCCACCAGGAACAAAAACCATATCCTTTCTATCAGTAACACAATCTAGAACAAGCTCTTCAGCTTTTTCTCCTGGAGGGACTCACCAGGCACACCACAACACTCTGGATCTCAGAAGGGAGACCTGGCCTCCTCCTCTTGTTCTAATCTGACCTTTGGAAAATCTGATTTCTTTGATAAGTTTGTTTACTGGGGTTTGCTGCATCCTTGTTGTAAAGTATTTCCTTAACCTGGAAAGTATTTTGCTGGCACTGGATGTGGCTTTTCTAGCATGAGCAAAAGAAGATGTCATTCCTGTTGGCTGACCTGCAAATGCTCTGTCTTACACATTGGCAAAAAGAACCTAAGTAATAAATATAAACTGGGTGGATTCAACCTAGAGGACAACCCTCACTCCGTCAAAGATCTAGGAGTACTCATCTCAAAAGATCTCAG
>JANHFO010002578.1:134024-154880 GCA_032468095.1 Pareas carinatus
TTATTCCTGTTTTCCCCCTCTAAAAACGTGGTGCGTCTAATGGTCAGGTGCGTCCTATAGAGCGAAAAATGCGGTAATCCTGATTTTGGTCAGGGAGGAAGAGGCAAGCATTGCAATGGAAACATGCTTCATTCTGGCAGAAATTTAACTGGTTGGTTTTTTTCTGGTGGACAAGCTGCTTTAAAAAGTTAAGCTGCCCACAGATAACTACAATTCATAGAAACCCTTATGCTTTCAGACAGAATTATCATGTTCGTACTCACTTGCCTAACAAACTAAAATATGTACAATTATGCTAGAAGATGAGAACTATAGACCTTTGCTTACCAGTCTAATATGGACTGGAGCAGCACAAAACAAGAAATAGTTAATAGCGAGAATAGGTTTCAGGAAGAACTACAACCAGATATCTTTCTCCATAATAGCTTTAGATGTAAGGAGTCATAATGCCATTTCTAAATTTAGAACAGGAACAGAACTTTTCAGTGGATGACCTGAAATGAAAAGTTTCAATGAACTTTTCATAATGAAAACATTCCCCTCTCTTTTCATATAATTCCGACTGTTTCAATGTGTAAACCGTTCAGGTATATGGGAAAAAGATCTGGTTTAAGAACAGAGGTGGTATATAGGCAGAAACATTCTCTCTCCAACAATGGGGGCTTCCCATCAACAACTTGGGTTTCTGGTTCTTTTCCATTATCACTCCATTAATCAAAAACAGAAGAAGAATGCTTACAGGAAAAACTTTTAAGAACTTTGCTGATTCTTGAAACATGTATCGGCACTTGTGCCTCAACCTTTGCTGATAAAATAACCCCATCTTATGTGGGCTGGGGAAAAAAGTGGGGCATAGTTAATTACAATACCATCCTGCTCCCAATTTTATATCTGTGTAGCTCACATCTACATTCTGCTACTCTCACATCTAACTTGGTCATAAATAAGTACGACTTTCAGTAAAAATGGAATCAAGAAAAAGAACTTTAGGAAAAAAACAAAATTCCAGTGGTGGAAGCCTTCTGTTAAATGCTTTTAAAAAATCAGTTAGGGCATACCAGTGGTGGCACTGAATAAATTCTGGGAAAAGAACAAAACACGAAACAAATAATTTATTAGAGTAGCATGTAAATTATCTCAACTCTTTCCCTCCAATCCCTTTCATTACAGAACCACAGTGCTTACTGCAAGTCACCCATTGCTAGAAATAAGCATTCCAGGACTCAGAAAAATATACTGCAGTCTGTTAATAATACGTTATGCAATATATTCAGTTAACTTGTGATGACCAAATACTTTCCCTTGAGTTTGCCTTTGGATATACAAGGTTCAATAATGCATAGTGCTTTTCCATTGTTATTAACTGGCTTTGTTTACCTTGGGCATTTCAGACAAAAAAGCAGCTTTTGGGGGCGCTGATAAAGATTCCAAGATAAATCTTGCTGTTGCAAAGTTTACATTTGTGGACTGTAGAATTTGTTGACAGCAAAGTAGGCTATGCTGGCCTTTCTATCATGATTTGCTATCATGTTCCATTGTACCTGGTATTACATAATGGCATTGTATTTTTTTAAATAAAATCTGGGTCAGTGACCTGTAATTAAGTTTGCCTTGATTTAAGGTTGGACATAGCAGTAGTCTTTAGTTTTGCTTCATGGTACACATTATACATACAAGTAGTTTTGTATCACATGTGCAGCGGCATAATTTGCCATTTTTAGGAAAGGTCTAAGAAGCAGACCTAATGTGGAAAACTTTGGAAGTGGAGAATTAGCAATGATGACACAAGAGCCACATAGTAGAATAATCAGAAATAATAATTTATTGTTATTGGAACCATTGGCAAAGAAATCTAGCAGTAAGGTACAGGGTTTTTTTTAAATTAATTTTCTTCAAAGTTACAATTGAGAATTTTAAAAAAATTACCAAAACATCTGGGGTCTGAACAACTGCAGAAATAAACTATTCATCTGATCAAATTGTCTCATTTTTATCTATGCATTTGTTTTTTTCAATGTACATTTCATAGGGGATTTCTGGCTGTCCAACAATCAAAACATTGAAGTGACACAACAAGAAAACCATTTTAAAACAAAAATGATCAACGGAGGGAAAGTAATTAGTCTTGTAATAAGTCTTGTTAAGATTGTCTACACACAGCCAACAAATATACATGAACCATGAGAAATAGATAGATTGTACATGACTATGATCTGATTGCCTAGCTTTCAACTAACAGCTACTCATCTGTTGATCATTTTTGTTTTTAAATGATTTTCTTATTGTGTCAGGGTTGGATGTTTTTATTGTTAAACTGCTTAGAGATTCTCTATGAAAGTCATCTAGTCTTGTAATTACTATATACACTAGCTATTTCGTCAATACAGGATTTTGTGAAGTGCTAATTTGCATTAAATTTTTGTCATATTAATCAGTCAGCAAAGAAAAGTTAAATACACCCATAAGATGGTATATGGTAGTCTATCTGCTGAAGAAGATCCATCACTTGCAGCTTTAAGCAAACCAAATTCTCCCTTCTCAGTAATGTACAAACATGACATAAACAATACGAATATAAAACTGCAGAAACCTTGTCTATTAGTCCAGTAATAAAATGGTTCAACTTGAATAGCCTATCAAATGCAGCAATTTACAATGTTTGGAGCAAAAAAAAACCCCCAGTATTTTTATTTAGATACATAGATTCATCAAAGTGTACAACAAAGTCAATGACTTTTGCATAGCAGCCTGCAACTTCAGCTGCTTCTTTTACATTTCCACTGGTACTATACTTAATGAATACAACCATATATTTCATATTACTTTTCAGATAGCGAGTCATCCTATAGACACAAAGAGAGAGTCAGAATAGAGACAAAGAGGCAGACAATATTGAAAAGGAGAAATGAGAATTCTAGAGGTCATAGTTGAAGAAGCAGAAATTACTACAGTAGCTTCACCCCTGTGCCACTGCAAACCCTTATTCTGTATAAATGGGGCTGGGGCAGTCTATCCTTATTCAAGCATCATATAAAGGGTTTATATTCACTATAAACATCAGAAGAATTCCTACCAATAATTATTCCCAATTAATTAAGCACATTTTGAGCATCCATACCCTATTGTTTCAAAATCTTCTGACTAGCTGACTGAAGAAACTGTATTAAGATGACTACATGTTTCCATATTATGAAAAGCATAACTAGTGAAATGAATGTGTATTAAACAGTAGTGGCATTTATTTTGACTGTTTCCCCTGTTACAGTTTTGAGAATGGTGAAACTATGTATTATTTTTATTTATTTTACACTCTTCTAGGGAATTTACAGTTGTCTGAAAGAACATTAAGTAAGCATAGTTAAAAATTAACTTAAAATCCTGAAAAAGTACCTATTCATATTGACATTTTAACAATCTGTTCAAAAAGTTGCATTTTCTATGATTCTTTAAAAAAAACTCATATATTTTATCTACTTCTATTAGTCAACCTGAGAATTTTTAGAGACAAAGGAGAAATGCATTACATAATAGTGTCTACTGACCACATAAAATCAAAGGTACATGAAATATATTAAAATATTGATAGCACATTCAAATGCAATGGAAATACGTAGCATCTCAGACAGTCTCTATAAGTAAATCAAGATGCAAAAGGAATGAGTGAACTGTTTCTTTATTACTGAGGATTAGGTGTTAGTAAGCAACTGAATATCAAAGTTTTATCTAATTTGTGTAATAATTTTGGTGCTAAAAATTGTGTGGTTATACAAACAACCATTCAAAATATCAGTAAAATGCATTAGTAATGTATACACTGCAGAAATTTAACACTTAATCTAAAAATAATCTAACCTCACAAAATATCAAAAACATATCACTTGGTTTCACCTGTGAAGCTGCTTTGCCAGCAGTAAGATTTATTTTGTAAGCAAATCCCAGTTGGTTGACAAATAGTAGAACAAATTTGAAAGACTCTATTTAACTAAAACATGCTATGGTTTGCCCAGTTACTATGCTGAGTTACCAATCTTTTTTTCTTTCAAGAAGTTTAATTCTCAATGGAGGAAAGCCAAAGTGTCAAAGCTGTTTGTTATTGAGGTAGAAACAATTGTAATTTGCCATCCAAAGTAGCTGTAATGAGCTGTAATTTAAAACAAAAGATTCATGATTAGCTTATATATCAAGGTGCCAAAACACTCTAAAAAAGCTGCATTATGTCACATCCACATGAAAAGGAAACACTTTATATCCCATTTCAGCATATGATCATCAGCAACACAAATTCTCTGCTCTAGGCTACAAAAGTAGTTTATGTCCTGTGAAATACAAACTACTGTACATGAAATGTTACTGAAACTTTTTTTTTTGATCACAGCTGCAGAACTGAAAAGGTCTCACAAGGCAGCAGGGATCACTTCTCCCAGTTGAGATTAGATTGGATTGGAATCTTAGAACTCATTACACTGCTTAAGAGTTCAAATTAATTATGTTGCCATATGGTGCTATATGGACACCATCTTTCTGTAAGCTTCTTCATGGCCTTGTATTAAGTATTCTCACTAAATGCTTCATGCATTTTTATTCTGTTGAGTAGTATATGTTCTCCTTTTTGCTTACTTCTCTGTTCATAGCAGCCTTGCTGAGGTTTTATTATCATATCCTATTTGTCTCAAAATCAAGCAATGTACATTGGTATTGATCTGGGATTTGAATCCAGGGTGAGATTCATTGGGATTTGAATCCATGGTCAGGTTCACAGGTTCAAAGCAGCCTTGTTGAGCAGGTTTTATTATGGTGTCCTATTTGTCCCAAAGTCAACCAATGTACATTGGTATTGATCTGGGATTTGAATCCAGGGTCAAAACTATTTAATATTTGAATGGCAGACCATCCGGAAATTAGAAATCGCAGAGCTGTAGGCTATTTGAAAACACATTTCAGAAGAACAAAGGGGCAAATCATCTATGTAATCATCAGGAGTCAAATTTGACTTCAACAAAACTTCACCTTGCTTTACATTTTGATCTAAATCAAATAATACAGATGACTATTACATAGAGCAATACATTGGAATCAGGTTAGTTCTTCATTAGACTTCGCACAGACCAAGATTACACCAAAGTAAAGCAAAAAAAAACCCATCTACATTGTCCTACTGTGAATCTGGATAGTTCTAACATTTTGTCAAGAATTGAAAAATCAGTATTACTTTCTCAAAGTTTTAATATTAAAGAAACATCAGAGAGAAGAAATGAAGAATTGGTGACTGACAAATATATCTTCTTAGTCACAGAGGATCCTTGTACCTAACCATAGTGCAGAGTGAACCTCACAGAAATGCTATTTATATTTCTGTGCTTTCTACGTCCCTCTTCTAAGCAGTGTAAAAGTGTAAAGTGTAAAATATTTACAAGACCTTTGTTTTATTAGTTTTATTTCTATTTTTTCTGCATTTCTGACTTCCAAGACAAATTCCGAAAAATACATTTTTAGGTGTTGCTCTTGAAGAAATCCCGTGTGTTATCTGCTGATATTGTGACAGACTTCAACACTCAAGAAAAAAATAGTCTACAAATCACAATTTAAAAGCAACCTGTACCAAAAATAAGAAAACCTTCTTCCCAAATTTTTATCTTCAATTGGAAATGTTCAGTCACCCCAGAAATAATGATGAATTATGCCTATACATTTCAAATCTATCTATCACACTTAAGCAAAACTAGTTTCATTTCCCTCCCTGCAATTAATGGTTAAGTTGAAAGCTAACGTGAATGTTCCTAAACCAACGTTATCGGTCAAATTCAAGTTAAAGAAATGATTCTGAAGTATGTCTGTTAGATGTCTGTTATCCAAAGTATCACAGAAAATTCTAAATGTTATCTTGTGGTCAATGTACATACTTACTTGTTAACTATTAATTTATCTAAAGATAGGATGAACAATGCAATACAGAGCTGCCACTCCCAAAACAACACACTAGAAATCCAAGGCTTCATTTTAATGATAGTTTTTAAAAATAAAGGTCAAACTAAAAGTTTGTTATTAATTCCATGACTCCTTGATTCAATATATCAGATCTGCATATTTTTCTGCTCAAGTTATTTTTAGCATGTTTTCTCAATCTGTTGTGAAGAAGGAAGAGAAAGGGGGAATGGCTACAGATTTGAACATCTCTAAACTACTCAAAAATGGAAAGCACTGAAGATCTGATGGCATTTGATGCATGCCATATCAAGGTCCTTTCCCCCCTTCAAGTCATATGCATACCAATCAATCAAACCACCATGCTTGTTGATAATAAATGCTTACATGTCCTCAGTAAAGCAGATATCCCAGATCAGACTCTTGTGGGCTGAAATGTAGACTTATGCTGCTGGTCTTATACTGTAGTCATGGGAGGGGTCCCAATGCTAGATTTAGCCCAATGACCACACTCTCTATGCATAGTATAAATGTCCCCTTCCCAACCTTGAAGGTGATGGATTCCTCCTTATCTGTTGCTCAAAAGATCAGAAATCAAGCTTTGCAGGTCTGCCTGGGTCAAATAGCCTTTGGGCTAAATCTCCATATTTTTAATGGTGCCTTTGAAAGTGATCATCCAGCTAAATTCACTTATCTATCTGGCTCCAGAATGTTGACTATATAATTGTCTCTAGGGATCTTCTCCCTTATGTTAAGGCTCTAAAAGTTATGCCTAAGTCTGCCAGCAATCATTTCCTACTCCTGCTCCAGTTAAATGTCTTCACTCAAGAAACACATACTGAAGACCGCCAACAACCCTTTCTAATGTCAATAGGAAGAACCTACTGCCAAGTCAAGTGGATCCCCGTCAACATTTGAGGCTACTGACCTCAAATTGCTTCTAGTCTTTCCTGACATCAGCTGAGTCTCTTAATGTACTCTTGGAGAACTGTAACACCCTTACCAGAGAACTCGACCAGGATCTAACACAGCTTAACAGTACGTCTTTGAGACAACAAACTATAGAGAATCCGCCAATATGGGCATCAGTGACAGTGATAGAGATCAAGAACTCTGTTGCTCAACTAATACCAGGGAAGACCTAATATCTCAGAGGCCATTAAAAAAACTTGGACTTCTGAACCCCCAATTTGGTCTTATTCTTTATCTGTGTTAACACCTAGGGATTAAGGATGATCTTGCTTATTATAAATCACTACGTAGGGTGCACAGGGCAATTGTACACCTTCCTGCTGCTTTCAGATACCAACCTTGCTACAACATACAACGTTGCCATTTTCTGTTCAGCAGTATTTAAATTTTGGTGGATGATGACCTGTGCCATCGACTAGACTTAATGAGCATCTACTTCACCATACTAGTGTGCTCTGTAATTTGATATAGTTTGAAACTTTAAATAATTTTCAAATGAACAATGCTTAATAACCAAGATGGCGACTTCCATACAAAGACTTCCATATTAAAAGAATTGGACTATTCGAGAAGATTGATTGCCTTTTATGTAAAAAAAACAACTGATTAAATGTGGACTTAAATCACTGGTTCTGTGGAGTAACTTTTCTTTTCTTTTGAAAAGTGAAAAAGCAAGAAAAATATGAATTGAAAAAAAGAGAGAATGTATCTATAAGGAAGAAAATGGATTTAATCATTAGGATTTAAAGATTTGAATTTGATATATTTAAAGTAAATAAAAATAAGATAAAATGGAATCAATACAAGAATCAGCTAGAACAGAGTAGGAACAAGTTATATATAAATTTGAGCAATTAAATGACAGAATTAAAGACCAGATTGAAGAGTTTATGATGTCATTCAGGAAACGATTGCAAAACAAACAGGAAAAAGAGAAAAAAATCCAAAAATGAGCCCCTAAGAA
The DNA here is from genome assembly GCA_032468095.1 of Pareas carinatus. Lineage (NCBI taxonomy): Eukaryota > Metazoa > Chordata > Lepidosauria > Squamata > Pareidae > Pareas > Pareas carinatus. The sequence continues at coordinate 141,883 of JANHFO010002578.1, forward strand.
TAAAAGAAGCACCAAACAATGGGAGAAGGAAGATATTTAGAAAAAAGAAAACCCAGAATAGTCTAAGAAAAAAGAAAAAGGTATTGGGAAATAAGAAAAAAGATAAATTCAAGAATGCTTTGAAAAAGTTAGGAAAAGAAATGTATTATGAAAATCTAAACTCCAGAGAACATAAATTCAGAGTTAACAGATTGGTGGGAAAGGTGGGGAAAATCCGGAATAGAAAGTCAATAAGCAAGCAAAAGAGAGTAAGAAAAAAGACGAGGGGAATAAAGAACAGAGGAATGATTAACAAAATAAAGAGAAATCCACAAGAAATAATAGTGAATAGAGTGCAGATACGTACAAAGAAAGGGATAGGTTAGAGTACAAATAGATTATAAAACACAGAATAGTGGGTGATGGTGATTAAAAAAATAAAAAGATTAAGATTTATTTGGCGATTGGGGAGGGTAAATAAAGGGAAAAGCGAATGTTAAACTATAAGGTTATTTAAGTTGAAGATATAATTTGAAATATTAATGAATGGTTATGTTAAACTAAATATATGTTAGAATGGAAATGTATCCCTCTCCCCTCCATATAGTATAAAATAAGGAGAAGTGAAATAAATGCTAATCAATTTAATTATAAAAGTAATTAAGTGGAAATTATCATGCAAAATATTAATGTTTATTTGCATTAAACCAGAATGTATATTACAAAAGAAAAGTATTATATACTTTCACTTTATTTATAATACAAAATAAGGAGAATTGAAATAAATGTTAATTAATTTAAAATTAGATCAATGGATATGGGTATTGAAGGTACAACCTGTATTGAAATAAGGAATAAGGGTACCCACTTCAAATCAGGATAAATAAGGTGAAATGTTGCAAATGTGGAGTTAAGAGGTTACTAAAAGTGATAAAATGGAATAGAATAGAATAGAATAGAATAGAATAGTTTTATTTATACCCCACCCTTCTCCCGAAGGACTCAGGGTGGATCACAGGCAAACATAAAAACACAATACAACACAAACAATAAAAACATATTAAAAACATTCAATAAAGCCTGATTAAAAATAGGGGAACAACAAAATGATTTCCATCAAATAATAAAATTGACTAAAATATATTAAAAATGATCTAATCACACATTAACGCCGGAGAACTAGGGCGCGGCTATGACAGACCAGCCTGCTGGAATAAGTGGGTCTTCAGGGCATGGCGAAAGGTCCGAAGGTCAGAAATCGTTCGTATAGCAGGGGGGAGATCGTTCCAGAGGGTGGGTGCTGTCACAGAGAAGCCTCTCCCCCTGGGGGTCGCCAGCCGACATTGTCTGTCCGGTGGCACCCTGAGCAGGTCGACTCTGTGGGAGCGGGTAGGTCAGCGGGAGGTATCCATTGGTAGAATGCGGTCCTTCAGGTAACTGGGCCCTATACCATGGAGCGCTTTAAAGGTGGTAACCAGCACCTTGAAACGCACCCGGAAAACCACCGGCAGCCAGTGCAGCTCGCGCAGGAGTGGAGTTACGTGGGCGCGTCCACTCTCTCCAAAAATCCCCCGCGCGGCTGCATTCTGGACTAGCTGGAGTCTCTGGGTGCATCTCAAGGGGAGACCCATGTAGAGAGTGCTGCAGTAGTCCTGACAGGAAGTGACGAGTGCTTGAGTGACTGTGCGTAGGGAGTCCGGATCAAGAAAGGGGCGCAACTGCCGAACCAGGTGTACCTGGTAGAAGGCCCACCTGGTGACGGCTGCTATTTGATGTGCCAAGGACAGCCGTACATCCAGGAGGACTCCCAGGTTGCGCGTCCTTTCTGTGGGGGCCAATGTTTCGCCCCCAATAGCCAGTGATGGTTCAAGTTGGCCATATCGGGACACCGGTAACCACAGCCACTCAGTCTTGCAGGGGTTGAGCTTGAGTCTGTTCTTCCCCATTCAGATCCGCACAGCTTCTAGACACCGGGTCATCACTTCCACGGCATCGTTGGGTGGCCTGGGGTGGAGATGTACAAGGAGGAAACAGTAGTGAAGTTTGTAATTTGATATAGTTTTCCACATACTAATTTTTATACTTCTCTTCAACCATCTAATGCTCCTTCCTCTCCTTTTCGATTCTTTCAGATTTTTGCTGACTTTCTATTTTAATATTAATTTTATATCTTACAGCTTTTGGTACTTTTTTAGTCTCTGATGTATCTTCCATACCTTTTAATTGACTGAACCTCACCCTCCTTATGTTGATTTATGGCCATAATAACATTTAATTTGATTTGAAGGGACATCTAGGAACTCCAGGGCTCTTAGTAAAGCAAAGAAACCCAAAATTATCCTGGAAGATGATAACAGCAAATCATAAAAACTACATAGAGGCAGTCATCAATCAATCTTAACTTAAGACCAACTTTACCTTTTTCTATCTCGTTTAGTCAATTAGTATTACTAAAATAAGGAAGAAAGTTTCAAAACTTCTTTGATAGTTCCAGATAAGAGTGTGTTTGTTTAATCACTGAGATGTTGTTATGATGCTGAGTAACTTTCTTTACAGCAGAGTGCCCTCTGCTGAAAATCCAGTTTGAGGTCCAAAGGAAATCTATCAGGTTTCTTTGGGAAGCTAAAGAGAAAAAGTACTTTCTTTTAAATTCAGTTCTTTGTCTGAACGCCCCACTTGCAGCACAGCTGAATTCTGAGGAACAGAATAGTATTTGAAGCCTGATTGGGAAACTTTTCTTTTTTGTTTTCAATTTTCAATTCAGTTTTATTTTTAAATTCTTTTAGTCTTTAATTCATTTATTTAAAGAATATAAATAATATATTAAATTAATTAAATTAATTGAATTAAAATAATAAATAAAATAATATATAAATATAGAATAACATTTAGGCTGACATTATTCAGCTCTATTTTAATCACACTGCTCTCTTCTCCCAAGTATATCTATCTGAAAGATAGCATCTCCCAAACCTTATTATCTCACTATTTTGGGGTGATTCTGCAATTCATTCTATGCATCAAATAGATTTTGAAATTTTTCATTCTTTTGTTTTTAAAAATTCTACTAGATGTAAAATCTATAATCTATAACCACAATATTATCAACATATAGCCATATTGTTAGTATTATTTTTATTCTTTTCAGCCTTTTGTACTTTGATTTACTTAATTTTTATTTCTTCTAATCTTGATTCTCTTTGCCTGGGCTTCAATTTTTACCTGGATACCTTTTTGCTCTCATTCAGTTTTAGTGCTTTTAGTTGTGGATTTTACAATTTCTCATTTTGCTTTCTGCTGATGCTAAGTTCTCAACTTTGTATATATAAATCTTTCCTAAGGTAATGCATTACAACTTTATTATATATTTTAACTCCTTATTCACAATTGATGAAACTAGCTTGTTTTTTTAAGGATACTAAACACTTTTTAGTCTATACTTGATGTTCTTTTATCATACTTTTTTGCTAGCTATCACTCTCTTTGTTTAAAAAATATCTTCATCTATTTCATAATATACTCAATTTTACTGAATATATAAATCCTCTATAGTACATTGAGTTGCTGAGGCTATGATGGTTAAATAGAATTTGCTTCCTATACTATCTTTTGTTATAACTAGATAACCCTTTTATTATCCATTAATATTACTGTCACTGAAAATACAGCATAAGGCAAAGGAATAATTTTGGGTATTTTTCCTATTCCAATTTTCACCATAATACAAATTTGCTTACACTATTAATGTTCTATGTGGCATAATTCTTACAAAGCAAACTTCAAATAGGTCAGCTTTTAAAATATGTGGGTTCTTTTCATGATTGGTATGGCCACTTGTGTTGTGTTTTTGTGCAACTGTATCAATATGCATATATGGTTAAAAAAACAGGTAAGGATTTGTTTTAGTATTTATAAAACAAATAATTATTTGTATTATAAAACAAAAATAAGCTCAAAATAAGTAATTATCCATTTCTGATATGACTTGTCTGAATTCTGATTCTGCCCCTATGATGCCATTCTCATTTTGATATTATCTCAATAATGAGAAAAACTGGATGGTGTATGTTTGTTTGGAGGGTGTCACTGAGATATGTAATTTAACACTTGCACAACTTTTGCTCCATAATTTCCTAAGCCTTAACTGTGGATAAAATGATGAAGTCCTTGAGTTTAAAATTTATGTAATGCTAAAATTGTTATGCATTAAATTGCTTAACCAGCAAAGAAGATCATGGGTTATATCAAGTAGAATTCAAAATGTTTTGGGGCTTTTTACATTTTAAAGGCTTCTATTAAGGCAGCAGTTCTTAACGATCTGAGGACTTCTGGAGTCCCCTGAGAGGAGGGAGATCAGTGAGGTCAGCAAAATCAAATAAATAAATATTTTAGCAATGAGATTGTTTAAATAGATATTTTATCTTTCCTTCTCTCTATTTATCATTCCCCTATTGCTTGAGCATGTGACAACATTAATTTTTTTTTTGTCTCACAATGGCAGGCTTTATATTACGTCCTTTTTTATATGAAATAATTTGGTTTAAATTGGATTTCTTCAAAGGAGCTGAACTCCCTCAAGACAAGTCCAGTCCACCTTGGCTAATTTCACAAAACAGCATGAGAAAGATGCAATGAACACACAATGAATGGATCACAAAAACTGAACAGTGCATTTAGTCTATTTTGCATACTGTATTATCAAAATAATAGCATCAAACCTAGAAAAAGCTATCTGGTAACAGTGTCACAATGTCCCTTTAAGAACCGAATTCTTAATTCTGGGAAACGTTTCATCAATAGAAAACCCTAATGGCCAAGATTAGATACAATGAGAATAGAAAAAACCTTCACACAACTAATATTAAAAGCATTTTCCCAGCTGAACTTTAAAGATAAGTCAGAGGAGAATGTTTTGATATCTTAATTAATAAATCACACACTGGAGTTTCCGGTGACGTGGCAGAACGGCAAGAAGAAAGCGGTTCCGCTCCTCAAAGCCGACTTTTTGAAGTTTTTCCAATTAGCCAAAGGTTAAAAAAAACCTTCTGGGAGGGAAGGTGAAAGCGGAGGCGTTCAGGGACAGGAGGGTGACGGCAGGGCCCTCTGGACGACCTGATTCTCTATGTTGAAGTCTTCAAAAGGGCGAGACGGGAGACCGACTGGTCGCCATCAGCCGAAGGTGACCGGGAACAAAAGGAAACAACAAGAAACACTGAAGCAAACTGTGGTAGGAATGTATTTATAAAATTATCCATATAGCTTTTTGCTAGCGTGGAAAAATTGAGCAAGTGAAATACCAAACCCCAACTAAGGAATAAATGGCAAAGAAAGACGTGGGGAAAACTTAAGAGACTCATAAATCTTTTTATGTATTCAGATTTGACAGCTGTGTATTAGACAAGCTACAGTGAGACAAAGAAAAGGGAACTAACTAAAACTAAAGAATGATAAGGAAACTTTGTTCTGACAAAGAAACTTTATCAAACCATATTATTCTAAAGGAAATAAAGCCAGACTGAATTAAATTGAATTAGAAATTAAATCAATTAGAATTACTGTAATAAGCAATGAAAAGGGGGAAAAAAGACAAGAAATCCAACACTGCCATCTAGTGGGGAAGGAAGAAAATAATAGAGACAAAATATACAAAGTAATACAGGAAGTAATAATAATGATGAATAAATATGTAAAAAAAGATCCTACAACCACAATAACTCAGACTATCCCGAGCACACCACCACAGGTGCCACATAAGGAGAAAAAACATAGATTACCACAGAACAACTTTTTGAATTAATGCAAAGAAATAATGAAATGATACACAGAAACTAAATTAGAAGAACTGAACCAGAAAATTGAGACAGAATCAAAACATGGGAAGACTAAATGAGCAACTTAGCAAAATTAGAGCCCAGAATGAATTACAACAACAAACCAAAGCCAATGAAGAAAAATCCATTCACTGGAAACAAAATTGGAAGAGAATGATAAAAAAATTGAGTAACTGAACACTAAAACAGCAAGCTGGAACAGGAAAGTGGAGAATTGGAAGGTGCAATCTAGGGATGAAACACATGGACCACTTCCTCAGATTTCAAAATTTAAAGGAGACAGTCGATGTGGAGATAGAGGAGAAAGTGACTAAACTACTGGCCGAGGTCCTAGAGGTAAACCCACCTACCGTCCAGATGAACTTGATGAGATCTATAGAATCAATACAAGTTATGCAGAATGGAAAAACTTGGACAGAGAGGTCCATGTACAATTTGCAAAGAAGGCCATAAGAGATATTGTACTACTGAAGGCCAGGGAACAGCCTCTAATATTTGAAGGGGCAAGAATAGAGGTTCTACCACAAGTGTCAAGGAGGATAAGGGAAGTTAGAAAGCAATATCACTTCCTAACAGCGAGACTCAACAAAAAAGGAATATGCTTCTGTTGGGTAATCCCAGAGGGTATTTCGTTTACCTGGAATGGCAATAGACACTATCACAATACAGTCTGGAAGGCCAAAGAATTCTATAAGAAATATGAAGTACTACTTAAAGAGGAACGGCCAACAGACTCAACAGAGGAATCTGAAGTGGGAGAAGGAGATAACCAAACAAAGAAAAAAGTAACGACCAATAAAAGAGATGATAACAGACAAAAAGTAAGAGATGGGCAAGATGAATCATACCAGACAAAAACAAGAGCAGCCAAACTAAGACTGAATAAAAACGATGGATAATTTAAATGGCCTATTGTCATGGAATGTGAATGGTCTCAATGAACCTATAAAAAGACGATGAATCTTTAACAAATTAATCAAAGCGATCAAGGACATCATCTGTATACAAGAAACACACATAACTAATGCACACTATAAATTTCTCAAACAACCTAAGCTGGGGAAATTGTACTACACCTCAACAATTAATGGGAAAAAAGAGAGTAGCAGTCTATGTAAAGATTATTTTATTTCTTTGCTACTGGTATAAGAAATAATTCTTACTTTGTGAAAAGTTAATACAAAGATTTTTAAAAATTAATATATCACATATTATTGCTTCCCTCCTCCGATATATTAATAATGGAATTACATTCTTTGTATTTTGACCCAAAAGGATTGCATCAATTTCAAGTTGGTGGAATAGCTAGGGACACAACCAACCCTACTAGCCTCAAATTCATACCCCCCCCAAAAAAACATAAAGTCTTATCTCCTTTTCCATGATTGTTTATAAAGTAGTAGCACGTTAATCATAACTGCCTCTGCTCAAAAGTAAGGATTTGTGGGAAGAAGTCAGATTTCACATAGGAATGTTGATCACAGTTTAATACTTCCCACAGTGGAGTCTTCTATATTGCATCCACAGAGGGACAAATGACAGAGGGAGAGAGCTTACAGTATAACCAGCATCTTATCATTTTGATGAAAGCCTCAGATCCTGTGAATGTCTGTGAATACAATTCCTGTTCATCTTCATACACTGGTTAATACTATACTACCTATCAATTTGCTCCTATTAAACTTGGGGATCAAATGACTTCTTTGCAAACTTTTTCCACCCAGAGGCACTCTCCTTCCTCTGATAGATTGCTTTTTCTCTACTGCAACAGTAGGAAAAGACACAGGTCAAGAGTTATTTAGTGCTCACTTTTCAATCTGGTCTTCTAATGTAACCCATCTCTAGTTCTACACTTTATAGAAAAGTGAGAACATGTGACCTAGCAGTTTCTGCAATCCCAATTAGAATTTTCCTAAATTAAAGCAGCTTTTCCATCCTACTTCCCTTCCTTCTCCCTACCCTCAGATAATGTCACACTTGTTTTTGGAACTGCTGCCTTATTCTCAGTATTATATCAATTGTGCTTCAGCTTTGACTATTATGCAGAACAGCTGTTTTTCTAAATAATGAGCAAAATGATAGGGCATTGCAAACCAAAACAACTAGACACAGGGACAGTTTCTTCCCTCATGTCATTAACCTACCAAATAGCTGACTTACAGGACAGTGTTAGTGTGGAGGGCGTCTCTGTGAAAGGATGAAATGGTTTTTGTGACATGATGTCCGCACTTTATAACATGATGTATGTTAAGTACTTTTTGACTATGAATTTCTTATCTTATGCTTATATACACAATTGATTATGCCTATATATGCCTATATATACACACAAATGATTGTGATTATGCATATATATATATACAAATGATCATGATTATGCTTATATATTCAAATTGTCTATGAATGTATCTCGATTGTATCCTTGTTATGTATGTATGTAGGCATTGAGCATGCTCACTGAAGACAAATTCCTTGGGTGTCCTAACACACAGGGCAAAATAAATTCTGATTTTGATTCTGATCAGTAATTTAGTACTAAGTTGATTCTGCAGCTGTCCGTAAAAAGGCAAGTAATTATCCTATGTAACCCAAACATCTTTTGGATATTTTATGCGTTCCTCAGCATTTGAGAAGGACTGGAGAATAATCAACATTACAGATTATAAATATTCCTAGTGCCTTCTAATCAATTGTGACTAGATTTTAGTCTAGTTTTGTAACTTTTGGTTACAAACTCAAATTATACCATGTTCAATTTTCTAGGTCTTAATTTCTCATTTGAACAAAGAGAATAATATAATAATGGAGACTACAACTATACTGTGGTTTTATATATTTGAATATAACATCTTTTGGGACTTGCTTCATTTTTAAGTTGAATAGTATTATTGTTGCAAGTTTGAAATCATGCAAATAAATATTCTTAAAAGTTTGTGTCAACCATATATACCATCTAGTACCAAACTGATCAACTACATTTTAGAAATGCAAGTAATTTACATTTCATTGAAAAAGTATTCTAGCTTCCAAATAAAAAAAATGCAAACTGAATCCAGATGTCTCAATTGTGGTAGCTTGTATATTGGCTTATTTTTTTTCCTAAGCTAATTTGCTTCTTCTGCATTATTATGGACATTCTAGACCAAACAATTGAATGACAAATTTAAAGATGTCTCTTTCTTCTAATCGCTAAGAGACAATTTCACCAATGGCAAATTTTCAAAAAACTTTCCTTCATTCTACTTGAAAAAGGCAGCTTTTTATTATGAAAGCCTAACTCTTAACTATCAAAAGCTAAACCTTTAGGCTACAGTTCTATATTTGCACAGACTTAGATATAGTTATGAGACAGAATGACAAGGTCATGCTATTATTTCAATTTTAAAAGCTGTAACTAAGTGCAAATTCTAGGGAAAGTCCATGTTCTACGATGGAAACAGAGATGAAACAAGTTATCATACTACTGAAGTAGTAGATAATATGCAGAATATTCTTAGGCTTGCAAGTTGTTTGCTCAATCCCTGGCCCACTTTTCAGAACTTAAGAGGGTTTAGCACCAATTAGCGCTGCTAACAGGTAAGGATGGCTCTCTGAGGCTAAAATTCAGAGACCCAGTCTTGCTCTGAATGTTGCTTTGAAATGCCCTCACTAGACCTGTTCTTTGTGGGAGGGGGACTTTTCAGAAGTGGACAAGTAGGTTATAAGAACAAGCTAGGTGCAAATAAAATGCGTGTCAATGGCAGGAAAGAAGAGTGACTGAGGATGGGTAGATAGGTCTGGAAAAGCACATTCATGCCACTTGTAGGTAGCCCCAATGGATTAGCCTGGAGTTAATTCAGCCCTGGGCTAAGATAGATTCCCCATTCCTGGCACATACCATGCATTTTCCAAAGAGAAAGTATGTATGCTACTGTTAGTTAAATGATTTTACCATCCAGCATCTTTCACTTAATGGAAAATTAAGATGGAATTGAATCTTTTACTATTTTTCCAAACCATAGTTGGAAAACTGCCATGTCGCTATTCATATTATGATTTCAGTTTGACTGGATTTTCAAGTTGTTTTTACACACACACACCAATTTTTTGACAGAATCCCTGTGATCCTTCATCCTTGATAAATTTGAGACAGTGCCATCCGGGGGGAAAATATTCTTCCTAAATGGAAAAGTTTTCTTTGTCAGATATTATATCAGTTCTCTGGATACTTTTGGGAGTTCTTATGATATTCAGCAACTGCCTTTTATAACAAGTATGAAAAATGAAACTTTCCTCATTCTATGATGACAGGCTTGTGAATTTTGAAATGGCAGGTTGGTGAAAGTACATACTGTATTGAAAAATGGAGATTTTGGATTAATGCAGAAAGTCCCACATTAAACTGCATTAACATGCAAAAGAGACTTGATGGTTTACCCAAGGCTTGCTTAATCTTAGGAAAATGCTTCCTTTTAAGGGAACATAACTCTGCTAAGCAGAAAAATGAAACAGAAGAACAAAATATCTGAAATGTTGATTTTGAAAGTTTGAATTTATAAGGATGTAGTTTGGGCAATTCCTTGCGTATGGAAAATTAAATCAAATAGTTTCTCTAAAAAGGAAGTAACTTCACAATTTTGGATATGGTACAAAAGAATGGTTTTTTTAAAAAAAATATTAGGAATGATTTTCTGCCTTCTGAGAAATTGATAGATTTTGCCTGCTATGTAGCAAAGGTGAAATCTGCTTTTAGTGGGAAAAATTGCGATTGCATTGCAATTTGAATAGTATGCAAATATATTTTGAGGAATAATGTCAGAAAGACAATCAATCTACCAAAATCCTTTAGTAGTCTTCCAAAGTTGCTTTACTACATCTGTTCATATAGGAGCAAGCCCAACTTTATTGTATTTTATTAAAATAAAAAATGAAAGTTCCATGAAAACAAATTTATTAGTAAAGATATATCTCAAGAAACTGAATTAAGATGAGATGCTGGTGTTTGGAAATAAATGATGCAACTTCTCTAGATTGGGGGTCTCCAACTTCTGGTCCGTGGACTGGCATCAGGTCACAGCATGCCAGCAACCAGGCCATAGAAACAAGTCAAGCCCCATTCACAAGATGCAGGCAGCATGCAAAACCACGAACTCATCTGTCCGCAGAAAAACATTTTTTCATGGAACCGGTCCCCATAAGGTTGGGGGCTCTAGATTGTCCCTCTTTTCACGATTTTAAAGTGCAACTTGTATTTTTAGTTTATTAAACTGCTTACTTCCATTTAATTCTTCTTGTAGAAAAATGAATCGGAATGACCAATTTAGCACTTTTATACAATTGGTATTTCTAGCGTGCAAGAATTCATTCAGGCATTATTGCTGCTCAAAGACATATTATATTCTTAGTTTCTACTGGCCTCATTATGCCCACATCATAAAAGAATCGTGCTTTCTACCCATTTACTTTTCTTTAAGGAAAATATTTTGCAAACCATGGCAGAGTCAGCAGCCAAAATATTGTTATACAGAGCACACAATATTGAATTTGAGGAATGGAGATTTGTTCAAAAACTAATCTAACACCGCTTGACTATAATTATTTTAAATTTTCCTTGCTACTACAGATGCCTCTGAAAGCACATCAAATGCAACAGTTTGCATTGTCTTTAGCTCCTGACAACTTCAGCTAGGTTAACATTGCTTCTATTATTCTGATTTAACAGAATCTTAACTCCGTTTAACCATTTCCTGGATCCCTATCTTCTCTAGTTAAGCTTACTGGGAATCAGACACAAACAGAATATATTACAGGTAGTCCTCGGTTACAATGGCAATTCAGTGATTATTATTGCTAAGCAATGGATTTGTACAGTATGATGTCACATGACCTAACTGCTTAAAGACAACTCCAAGAGTTACAGGTCATTAAGGGGGAAGTGATAAGAATTCCATGTAAACAGCACCAAGATACTGTAGGGGGTGGGCAAGTCCTGGGAGGCCTGGAGAGGGGTGCCATGCTTGAAGGAAAGATGGCAGGCTGAGAGAAGGAGAGTGCAGCAAGGTGTGAATGAAGGGAGGATATCTATGGAAATTCTCAGTCATCCAAGTAATGGTTGTCCCAAAGGTGTACTTTTGGTATGAGTGAAAGGAGGTTAAGAAAAGGAGGGCATTCCTTGAACTCAGGCAAGTCAAAGTAAGAAGGGTGAGCCACAATACAAGCAAAGGGAGGCTAAGGGAAGGAAGGGCACATGTGCAGCTGTGCAGGAAATCAGAGGGAGGAGGATTTAGCAGAGCAACTTGTGACCTTCCCATTAGGCTTCCCATTGATTTCGCTTATGAGAAGCCAGCAGAAAATGATGATCATGTGACCATAGGAGACCGCAACTCTCATAAGTATGAACTGGTGGCCAGTCATGATCATGTGAACCAGGGGTGCTGCAATAGTCAAACCTTTGGGGGCCAACTGTAAGTACCACTCATTCAGCACCACTGCACCTTTGAATGGTCACTGAAAGTTTGGTAAGCAAAGACTATCTATATATCAGAAATCCCTATAAAGTATATGTGGGCATCAAAAGAATACCTTCCACACCACAAAATTAGATTTGTTGAAAGGTTATGTGAGCTTGGTGGTTTTAGAAGATGGTTAAAATTTCAGATCACATATTGAAATGCTGTGATGTCAAGATCTGTTGAGCTTTGACATTGCAGGGTTCCTCCAACGTTGGAAGTCTTCATTAAATGGGCAGAGAAACTGAGCGAATGATTTACCCACATTTCTCCCTAGCAAGGAAAAAGTACAGGACTGTCTTATCAAAGTCAGTAACACCACTATTGAGAAAGTTCATAGGAATCTGTCCCTTTAAATTTAACCGATATATAGACAATTGGTGACTTTACTCTGTAACTCAGGTGTTTCAAATTGGACAACTTTAAAACATGTGTACCTCAACTCTTAAAATTCCCCATATCAGCATGCAATTAAATGCATGAATATTGTAATCCAGTTGCGGAATAATTTCTTTTTCCGTGAAATAAATTCTAAAGCATTTTTTCACCAGAATGACTGGGAAATGATAGAAAAAAATACAGAATGATTTTGTTTGGCCCTGGTCTGAACCTCTTATAACCACTTTTGAATAGTCCTTGACTTGCAGCTGTTCATTTAGTGACTGTTCGAAGTTACATTGGCACTGAAAAAAGTGACTTA